>JAOVYX010010530.1:0-33781 GCA_035668315.1 Drosera spatulata | reverse complement strand
GTTTGGAGTATTCTTCTGGCTTGCTTGGGATATTCCAATTCATTTGGTTGCTGGTGTCGTTGGTTGGGACCTGTTTTCTGCTGCTGGTTTGGAATATAGACAAGGAATATTTTGTAATAGTGGATGTCTCTTGTTGTTTCCTGCTAGCTGCGTGCTCTGTTTCAAGCTGGTTGTCTTGTTTCATGATGTTGGGATGCTGCTCTAGCTTCCATGGAGACACTGCCTGGAATGAGGTTGCTCTACATGTCATGCTGATGTCCTTAATTGTTCAACTGCGAAAACATTGTTGCTGCTGCTGCTGGCTGTTCGAATTGCTGGTCTGCTTTGCTGCGTGTTGATTTTGCCATTTGATGTGGATTAGCTGTGGGGATGGTGACCTGTGTTGCTGGTTGAAGCGTGTGCTGTTTCTTGTTCTTGGGACCTGCTAGCTGCTTGCTGGTTTGTTGGCGAAGGTTCAAGACAAAGACATCTTCGTGCTCAGCTGCTTCCTGCTAATTCCGATGGCCATACTTGGATAGTGCAGACTTTGTCATTGCTTTCTGTTGTCTTACTGGCCCCTGGAGACACTGAACGGAATGGATCTGTTCTAGATGTTATGCTCATGCCCGCAACTGTATTTTTGCTGGGCATGCTATTCACAGTGCTATGTAATTGTTTATTTTGGTTGTTTTCTTTAATTTGGTTGAGCCGGTCTGTGGCTATTTTGGGTTATTGATATAGGCGGTAGATCTAGTCCTGTGTAGCTGCCGAGGAATATACTTTACGACTAGCCGGCATGCATGCTTTTTAGAGGAGGGGCATGTTTTGTCGTCTAGTTGATTTGTCCCGGCAGTTTTGTATCATTTTTGTATCCTCTTCGGGTAATGAATTCACCATACCAAAAAAAAAAAAAAAAAAGTCGATGACGCTCGTAGATGTTTTTGAGCACTTAATGAATAAATGCCATCAAATAAATCCAATGTTGGTTGTATTGAGATACTTTGCACTTCAGATTAAATGTCACGTAACTCTAACTGGCGATAATGATGTGACAAATATGTTTCATGTCTATGCGTGTGCTAACGTTGGTGTCATCGAAATAGAAGCAAGTATGAGGTCTAGTCCACCTCCACGAAGCTCGTCCACCCTTACAGATATGAGATATATTCGTGAATTACAGTATATAGTTCACATTTCACAATCCATTGTTCACAATGAATTATTTACATTTCACAGGAAGCAGTTCACATTAAACAATATGTAGTTCATGTCAAGCAATCTGTAGTTCATAATGATCTAAAAGTCAGTTCATGTTTATGTGCAAGTTTGGGGTGGATCGCAAGTCAAGAGTTGACGAAAGTCTAGGTGTTGTAACGACACCAATCCTCGAGAACAATTCTATAGAGGCATGGCATGATTGCATCCAAGGTATGGGTTAAGTTTTTTCGAGTACCGAAGAGTTTCGTGCTGCTCTCAAAAATTATGTCATTACAATACGAAGGAACTTCAAGTTTGTGAAAAACAATATCGAGAAGATTACTATTACTTTCACTGATGCGAATTACAATTGGCGTGTTTATGCGTCCAAATCGAAATGAGATGGAGAGTTTTCTATTAGGAGGTGCAATCTCAATCATAATTATGAGATTGGCTTACAGAGCCGAGGGCATCCCCAAGCTAAGGCTGTCTAGGTGTTGAATCTTGTAAAGAGGAAGTTCCGTCACACACCAAGCACACATCCATGTACTATTGTAAATGAAGTCCAAGAAAAATATGGTGTTGAGCTAAAATATGACCTTGCGTGGCGAGACAAGGACCATGCTTTAGAGGAGATTCATGGAAGGGCTAGGTACTCTTTCGATCATTTACGTACATACTGTACAAATCTGAAGATAGCAAATCCTGAAAGTTTTTTGGAATATGAGGTCCATCCTGACAAAGCAATTTATTTGTCTATTTGTGGCCATTTATGTGTCTTTGCTTGGCTTTATTAGAGGCTGTCGGCCTGCTGTATTCATGGACGGGACATTCATCAAGAACAAATACCGTGGTTGTCTTTTGAGTGCAAATGGCTTAAATGCGGCCAATGCTATGTTCCCTAATGCGTTTGTTGTTGATAGGGCGGAAAATAATGAAGCAGTTCATATATATGAAATACACAGTTCATAGAGAATAATGATGCAGTTCATATATACAAAATACACAGTTTTCATAGAAAAACAAATACATACTTGATTTATATAAATAACCAGTCCATAAATACACAGGAAAACAAAGCTATGTATTATACCAAATATGGTGCAGGTGTTTTGATCAATAACTTTTCTGTCTCATAATTGCTCGGGTACAATTCCACAATTTCATGTGTCTTGACTTGAGATAGCAACTCCAGCGTGGCCTCGGACGAGGATGGAGCAGGCATGTCAAGCCAACGGAAAATCCTAGGAATGCCAACATGCTCCGTCGGTCTCAAGATAATCCCCTCAAGAAGCTCCTACACCCACACTCACGCCAACACTAATCCTTTCAGTGCGATTTGCCCTCACTTGCGCGCGCCCTAAGAAACTTTCCAGGAGGTCACCCATCCTAGCATTACTCCACGTTAAGCATGCTTAACTGCGGAGTTCTAAAGTGATGGGCTACCGAAAAGGAAGGTGCACCTTATTGGTATAGGTAGTACTATCAAACCATTTAAGCATTTTCTTGGGGTATTACATACACCCCCACTTAAAGAACGCAACGTCCTCGTTGCGACTTCAAGCATGACATACAACCCCAGAACCTTCCCCGGCTGACCTGTACCTCTTGTCCACTGGTCCAGTATGCGGTCACAGGGTTGCTCTGACACCATACTATAACGCCCCGACCAAATCCTTGCTACCGGATCGTCACCAAGAACCTCTCGTCAGGCTGACAACTGGCCCCACAAACCAACACTGGTCCTTTCAGTGCGCTTTGGCCTCACTCGCGCACGCCCTAAGAAACTTCCCAGGAGGTCACCCATCCCAGCATTACTCCACGTTAAGCACCCTTAATTGCAGAGTTCCAAAATGACGGGCTACTGAAAAGGAAGGTGCACCTTGTTGGTATAGGTAGTACTATCAAACCATTTAAGCATTTCCTTCGGGTATTACAAGTTCCATCCTCGTCCTTCTTTCTCTTTGGAGGCAAGGAGGTCTTCACTGATTTCAACTTGAATATGCCATCGACAAGGGATCTATAGACAATCGCACCCCAAGGTAACTCTCTCACACACTTCAAATCATCCACATACGAAAACAAGAAGTACAGAGTGTAGAACATTGTCTTAAGAAATAAAATACAATTACACACAAATAAAATGAAGACCCTCACAAAATCAAGAGAGGACACTTTATCCTTCAACACTGCCAACTCGAACAACTTCACCTTAGGGTTTGGCCTTATAGCATTTTTCTTGACACCACCAAACAACCTAATGAACGTATCACTCGGAATCCAACAATTGACGTCAACGTTCACTCGAAAAGAACGTAACCCAACGATCATAGAAATATGTTCCTTCGTCATAGGAATAAAAATGTTTTCTACACCCATTCTCATTCCTAACGGTTCTCCACACATTTTATTGAGAATCGCTTTCGACCGAGAAGTACTGATTAGCAACTTCAGAGCGTGAAAAAACTGAAAAAAAGGGGTTTTGCTTAGCTCGGAAGAGCATTGATTCGAAATAACCATATTTAAATCCTCCATTTTCTTGCTAAAATACGAAATCAAGCATTGGGTTTGTAAGAAAGCCAATCTCCGATCGGGTTTCGACTTAGGGGCTTTCTTTGTCGTACTCTTTGTCGATACACTGTAAAAATCAAATCCCAAAAAAACAACGCGTTACAAAAATGAATCAGAGGTACTTAACATGTAAAAGAAAACGAATTGGTTAAAACAACATAGTGGTCGAATTCAACATGCAACAAAAATATACCTAGTGGAGCCTTTGCTTGGATTCTTCGCCGGTGCATTCATCGCACGATTTGCATCTTCCTTCACTTGACATCGTCGTTGGATTCAAATGATCGTCCATTCAATCTCTACGTATGAGCCATAGGATTGAAAGCAAGCTTCGGATTTGAAAGAAATTAGAGAAAGATGGTCGAATTGGATAAATTGAGAGGTGAAAGTGATTAAAATCGTGACAAATTGTATGAATGAGGTGATGAATTGGTTGAAATTGTGGTTTGGTTTCGTTGGAGAAAGCATACGGTATTTTTTTTTATTTTTTTTTGAAACGGTGAAATGATTAAGTGAGAATGAGAGGAAGAAGTAGGTTGTGGATTGGGTTAAATTGTGTTAATCATGGTTGGGTTACAAAAGAAGGGTAAAGTTATCTTTTTAGGTGAAATGGAAGCAAAACAAAAATCAAAATTCAAATGGGTACTAAGATACAAGTTGAAAGATTTTGCTTACCTAAGTGTGAAATGAAACTCTAGTAGGGACTTTTAATTAATTCACCCGTGTATATAAGATCAAGGAAGAATTCTTCATATTATATTTAATAAAATTCAGGTATGGTGGTTGATGAGATGAGGAATCGGAATGTTGTTTTAATTTTGATTGGTTAAAATATATAAGTTAGATTAGATTTTATTTAATTGATTTTAATTTTTTTTAAATGACAATCTTTTTTAAAATGATAAAACTTCACTGTCATATCCTTTTCTGTTTGTGGCTAAAAAAGATTGGATAATACGATATATATTAGATGTGAATTTAGCCTGGTCCATTTTAGAAGATTAGGGTTTTTGACAGTTCATTATATATACTCGTATGAAAAGGTGTTCTCATTGTAACGAGATACAATTGCTGCACCGCTTATGTGTTCTATTCACATAGTGGTTCGTCATCAGAGTTTCTGATAATGTTATGTGTGTTTTTTTTAATATTCGGATTTTTTACGTAAATTCGTATATCACGTATTGTTCTTTCTTTCGATTCAGTGTCTTCAATCTTTTCAATGATATGAACTATGGCAATTGGCAAGGCCCCTATCAGATGAGTGATTCGATATTCATCTATTATACGTGGGGCATATCAGCTGATTCTTTTCCTTGGTACCAGCCAACCCAATGCTAGGATCATTATTCATTGAAATAATTTTTTACCACAAACAGAGGAAGAAATTGCAGGAAAGAAGGGGCAAAAAAAAAAAAAGGAAAAGGAAAATCAAGCTAAGAAACGAAGGTACACAGAAAAACCACGACTCCAAACACATCAAGCAGGATATGCGAGTATCCTACAAGGGCAAAACATAATGTCCATACTTAGGGAGGAAACAGAGGAGATTAGAGATAGAACGTAGAGACGAGTGAATAACTCATCAAATTGAGTGGATAGTAATCGTACTGCTGCTTGGAGCTTGTCTACCCGTTCATCCATGCCTTTGCTCTGATACACGGCTTTGCCTATGCGACCTATCTTGAAAACAAGGGCAGTTGAGTCCTATCGAGGAAACTCTGCCTCTAACACAAGGTGTGGAATTTGAACTTTTTCTATTCTTATTTCATGATTCAACAAGGAAAGCACTTAAATAAACGATTACAAGCTAAAATGTAGCAACAATAACCTTGAATATCTAACAGACCAACTAACTAAAATATCCCTAATAGATATTTATTCCCACGATACCAACCAGACCTACATAGTTGGGCTAAACTTATTCAATGACAAAAATAACTCGTAACACAACATCAGAACAAACAGGCTTAATAATCGCATGTCAGCTTCGTACCAAAGCTGGTGAGACAAATAGTGAAAGCTTGGAATGCAGAAAGAGACAGCCGATAATCCATGGTAAAGGTATCATCAGATACTTTCCCAAACTGGAGGAGAACTTCCTCTTCGTCACCTTTCCCACCAGATTGGTTCTGGCCCATGGTTGCCAACAGCTGGAAGTTCTTGACCGATGCCACGGTAACTCTGCCGTGAAAATTCAGGGACCAGCACTGCAAATGCTAGAGCCACCTCGGAGCCTTGTTCTTCAGAATTGAGTAGCCAGCCTGTGCTGGATCCGATTTCTTCATCTTAGAGTTTTGCGCTGGGTCAGCGGTGATATCTCGTGATGGGAACCTCAGAGAGCACACCATCCTTCTTGAACCACTGGATTTGAAGCGGTTGGGAATGTAACTGATGCTTCCCACTTCAAAGTTCCCTGATGGGACCTGGGGGCTTATTTGTTTGCTCACAAAACGGCGGCCTGATCTACTGCTTGATGGCTTTGCCCCACTGTGAGGTGGTTGACATATTTTGTGAAGTTTGTACCTAGAAAATCCGAGCTGCAAGGCAGAGGATAGATGGATGAGTAAAGGCAACACCACTGCAGAATATCAATGTCAATTCAAGCATAGAATATCAATGTACTAATTCAAGCAAAGGCTTCTCAAACAAAATTAAGCATAAAAAAATCCCGTAAAGATATGTAGCTACCAAGAAAAGGACAGACACACGAAGTTTGTATCATATACCTTAACTTTCCAACATATGCTTGACTCCCTTGGGAAAGATCATCAGAATTTAAAGATAATATATACTCCATATGGGCACCACGCCTGTACTTTCTTGCTGCTAAAAGAAATTCTCCATAATCTGAGAAAGCTGGAAATAACAGCAGGCAATTAGAAGCTCAAGTGTTGCAACAGAACACAAGAAGGAAAGCAACGAAAGAAAAAGAAGGCAAAATAGTCAATCAATCCAAAATGGATACATCAAATAAGAGAGAGCATCAGCAAAGTAAGTATCTGCTTGGAAAATTAAACACCGATGAAGTAAAATCTGTACGAAAAAAATAAAACTTTCTCAAAATTCTAAATTCTTACTCTGAATTCAATTGACTGAACAGTAAAAGATAGTAAATGAAGTATTCAACAGAACAGAAGTGCAGAGACTTGATCGGCAGTTCAGGGGATTCAGCGCCCACAAATATGCCAAGGCAGAGAGACTTAGCAGCACACAGTCTCGTATTTGCAGTCAAGTAATCCAAAAATGATGAAAGTATATAGGTAAAGAGAACTACATGTTAAGAATAGTCTAGCCACATCGGGTAGGGCGAAAATATTAGATCTTGGTCAACTCAACACGCCCCCACGCATGAATGCCTTTTTTTAATTCTACATAACTGAGCATGCGGTACAGAGAGATTTATGGTCTCATTTCTAGTCTGATGAAAAATGGCAAGGCCTTGTCAGATGAGTGCTTTGATTTTCATCTGAAATATAGAGGGCATATCAGCTAGTTCTTCCCAAGATCATGACTAATGCAAATAACTTTCACGCACCCCGAGGACGAAATTGCAGAAAAGAAAAGAAACAGCGAAAAAAACAAGCAAGAAATGAAGGTATCCAGAAAAACCACAAGTCCAAACTATATATCGTTCAAGGATACAAATGTACTTACCTAGTGAGGAAACGGAAAGGTAGAGATAGAACATAGAATTCTTTTTGTCCCGTTTTATAAGGCACCGAATAGCAGAGTCACGCGATCCTGGCTGTACTGAGATAGAATCTGCATTAGTTTCAAGACTAAACAACTATACTAATAACAAGGAAACAACACTTGACACTATAAAAAAAAGATCAATTACAATAGCTCTAGTTCTACAAATATAATTGAAAAAAAATTCTTTTTACTGTCTTAACAAAGAGGCACTAGAGATGAGAATACCCGTCAAAACAAGATTAAACAAAAAGGCTTAGATACAATAAAATTTTCTTCAAGACAAAAAAAGAAAAAAACCAACTATGTTAATAATGATTATAGATGATCGACAGGGTTCTATAGGAACAATTTAAGAAACTCCCCATCCCGCAACCTCCATGTTCACAACCATGTCATACTTCGTTGTGCTTTTTGCCCACTGAAGTTCTATAAGAACGATGTTACATATGGTCCTGGCTGTACCATGGACACAATACGTATTAGTTTCAAGCCTTGAGTTCAATACTAACAAGGAAACAACATTTGAGATGATGGCAAAAAAGATCAATTACTGTCTGCCCTAGTTCTGCAAATTATAATCAAAAATATATTTTTTTCACTGGGTTACAAAAGAAGCTAAAAACAAGTCCCTAAAAAAAGCAAGAGAGAAGAGAATACAATATAACATTCCACACAAGATTGGGAAAAAAAAAAAACCTACACAATGATTAATACGACTGAAGGAGATCGTCAAAGGTTGAACAAGAACAGATTTGAAACTTTCTGTCATGAAACCCTCCATGGTTCCATGTTCGCAAGCATGCCATATTCTGCTGCGCTTTTCCCAATGAAGCTCGATTAAAAGCAGACACAAAGTGATCATTCATGATTCCCAAACCTCGAAAAGACATCTCCTAGACATACCGCACAAAATTTTTGCCAAAAAGTCATGATCAAATCACAACCGAAACACACAAACATCAATCAATCAAATAAACCAATCACCACCACAACTAAACCCTAATCGAAACCACAACCACTAGACATTGATTTCTCACTCGACCTGTTTGAGACACGAAGGGAAAGTGATCGTCCCACTCTCCTTCGGCTCCCTCACGATTCCCTTCGTCACGTCCCTCCACTCCCTGCACACGGAGACACAAGCCACGACGCTCCGCCTCCGCGGCCACGCGTCGTCGTCAGTGGACTCCACCCTAGTCACGATCTCGGCCAACAGATTCGGCAACATCGAAGACCAGCAGCGCTTCGAGGGTTCGGACACCGGCCGTGGAGCAGGGTGGTGGTGGTTGGTGGGAGAACACAAGGGAGTTGCAAAAACTGTGTCTCATTGCTTTTACTTTGTGTAATGGTGTACAATATACATGGTTCGGTTCAAATTATAAAACCGGATCGAACCAGCCCGGATGATTTGGAATCGGATCAAAATCGATTGTCAGGTGACAAATTATGATCAAAATCGATTGTCACGTGACAAATTATGATCAAAATCGAATCATCATTGTGGTCCAGAATGATTATATGTTTCAAAAATCATGAATCGTAATCGGATCAGAATCGTGAATTAACCATAATCGAAACCGTACCGGAATGATAATCGCATCGGAATCGTTATCATAACCGAAATCGAAATCAAATCATAAACGAAACCATGATCAATCTTTAAATCTTCAACAACTACTAACGACTAGTTTTTTAAAAGACTAACAACTACTTTAGTGAAAAGTAAACTAAACGTCTACTTTTTAAATTCCTTACCGGACCGGACCACTTCAGTGCAAAAAAAAAAAAAAGGGCTAGTTTTTAAAAGTTAACATATTTACCCTTCCTAACAACTATAAATAGCTATATTTTTTGTTATTTTGATCATTTTGTCATATTTAATATTCTATAAATATCCAACTTCAACCCAACATTTCATACAAAATCTATTCCATCTTCTTCTTCAATCTCTTCATAATCTTATTACTTACGTCATAATCCATGGTGTCTAGATCCAAAAACATCGAAGAGAGAAAGAAAGCAATTCTTCTTTTCCTGGAGCCGATTCATGTTCTCCTCACATTGATCCGAATTTGAAAACTAACTTCGATGAAGGTCCCGACACACCAACCGATGCCACCGGCCCAATAATGGAATCTCAAATATAAGCACAAGGTCTGAAGAAAACGTCTTAGATTTGGGATCACATGGAGCTTAGAGGATCGGAGGGTAACCAACGTGTATGACGTAAGGTTTGCAATTCTAATAGCTTTACTTATAAAAAAAAAAAAATAGTGGTATGAGCACATTTTCTAAACATGTAAAACAATGTCTAACTCAACATGATGTTAAGGAATCTACACAAACACAAATTCAACTTAGTAATATCGGACCATCTACCTTTAGATATACCGATGATTATCATAGACGAAAATTAGTTGAATATATTATTTGCACAGAACAACCTTTTGTCACGGTTGAACACCCAAAATTTGAAGAATATATACGTGATTCACTTAATCGTTCCCGTTCATTTATATTCTAGAAGTACTTTTAAACGAGACGCTTTAAAAAAAATGGACGAAGAAAAACTAAAATTAATTGAGTCATTTCAACATATATCTAGTGTAGCACTCACTTCTGATGTATGGATTTCATTTACGGGTAGTAGTTATATTTGTATTACGGTTGAATATATTGATAAATCTTGGTATTTGCTAAAAAGTACTTTCTTTTTGATTTTTTGAGCACCCTCGTAATGCTTCAAATATATATGAGGCTATAAAATCGGCTATAAAAAGAATTTGATATTTTATCAAAAATATTTAGTATTAGTTTTGATAATACTTCTTGTAATGATAGTGGCATTAGCAAGTTCCATGGCCAGGAGCAAATTCAAGTAAAAAGTAGAGCATTTTCTCCTTCATTAAAAATGGACTTAATAGTAATTCATCTTACCAAACAACAAGTAACAATGGACTTCAACAATATTTAGCATCTGAAGCCCTAACAATATACACGACCAACGAGGAAACTGATAATTTGGATCTTTTATTGTGGTGGAAAATCAAAAAACAAATTATCCCATACTCTTTATTATGATACGTGATATACTAACCTCTCTAGTGTTTATAGTAGTTTCAGAGTCGGCGTTTTTCCATTTGGTTTATTAACCCAACAAATGACAGAGAAAATTAAGAGGATGAAGTGCCTATTTTCAAATTTGAGTATTCCTTTCATTTCATTTATTTTGCAATAAATTGACCGAAATCATAAATTTAGACATAGGTTGATCATTACAAATTAGACAAAAAAAAAACCTTCATATTTTGGCTCTAAAACCTTCAAACACCCTGCCTCACCATCTTCATCATAATAAGAGGAAAAGGAGACCGGAACAGATTTAAATTCTGAAATTCAAACACCACACACTTCAACATGGGCAATATTATCAATTCATAAAAAACCAACCTAAATATAGTAATGTTAACAAAATTTTGGGACTGCCATATTATATTTGACAAAAGAATGTAAAATATATGGGACGGAGCGAGTAGTTAACTACAAACGCGTTATGGTTCAGGTGGATAAAATTTATTTTTCTCTTGATATAAAGTAAAAGTAGAAAATAATTTGATATTTTTGCTTGAAAAAGTTTTCTATTTAGGTAAAGTTGCAATATTTATGAATGGAGAAATAAAAAAATTATTATATTTTTTTTGAAATGAAGGGAGTATAAAATTTTCATAATTACTTTCTTAAAAATAGATATTTCCATTTTACATCCTCGTATGGTCATGTTATGGAGAAATTATTATTTCAAATCTTGAACAATTTCATATTAATCCTCAAATCGTAAATATTTTCATATTATGGACAGGTTTGAAATAGTAATTCCTTATGTTTTAGAGTAGGTTATACTCTCTTCGTCCCAATATACATGCAATCCTTTTTTATCGGGTTATCCCAATTTATCTATAACCTTTTTAATTTTGATAAAAATTTCATATATAAAATATTAAAATAATTATTATCGGATACAGTGCACTCTATTATCACATCTCTCCGTGGATACAGTAAACCTCATCATTATTAAAAAAAATATTATTTTTTTTATTAAATTTCATAAATATTCAACATACATATAAATTCTTATATCGGATTAAATAATTACAAGTATTATGGATATTATGGATAGAGGGAGTAATATGATTTCGAGATAATAATTTAGCCCAAAAGATGATGAATTGAGGTTGTAATATAAAATTATTGATTTTTAAATTATAATATGAAAATAACTAAGATTTGAATTTATACTATACAAATAACTCTTTAATTTATTTTCATTTGAATTTGTACAATGAGTAAATGGGTTGACTTTTGATACTTGATTGCCGTGGGAGGGACTGTTACGAGGAGTTACAAAACTGTGGTAAATAGACGATTTTGTAACCGTGTGTTTCTCATCTTGTATTTAGCCTTTTAGGGCTTTTCATACACTTACATTAGACAAATGGTTGTACTCTCTCAGGTCGTATAATATAGACAAAATTTGTATATGCGAGCCATCATAAAACATAAATAATACATCATATTTAGTAATCTTTTTATAAAAAAATAACAAAATAATTTTCACTATTTTGGGTCGTCCTACATATCTTGTAACACTTATATTATTATTTTTTTGAAAATATTTGATTTTAAATTAATCACAATATCCAAGTGCACTTCACTATCTTCTTCCTCATTTTCTTTCATCCTTTCACATCAAATCCACCATTATCATTAAAAACCACAATACACCCCACGTAAATCAGAACTCCGTGTACATCTTTTTATAATGAATTTCATCAACGGTGTATTTTTCTTCCCCTTAAGTGTTTTTTCAATTAAATCTTACATCTCTTTTCATTTATTATTTAATCATAAAGTGAATCGATCCCCAACACTAAACATTAAATCAAAATACACTGGATTAAACAGTCTCAGAACTATTAATCTCATTATCAATAATCTTACTTTGTCTTATCTTCAAAACAAACGTATCCCAATATTATTGTTGGTTAAGAGTTTGGTGCTACAAAATACAACCAACAGGCCGCTACAACCTAGTTTTTCAATACATGACACCTAGGTTGGTTTTGAGCATGTGACACTTCGGATGGAAAATATACACTGCTTCAAGCACAACTCATATATGCTGAAAGCCCAGGTACCATGTATAAACCTAGGTTGGAGCCATCTTATTTGCCTTTGAAACACAATAGTTTTTCCGTATCATATGTGTAGTAATACTTTCATGACAAGATTTAACCTCATGACCTTTTTCACACCAATTTAATCTATATAAAAAGTAACACTGAATTAAAGTTCAAAATTATAATAGAAGTTTCAATATAAACATAACACAGACAAGAGACAACTATATCCCAAAATGGACTGCATTGCTTCCATCAATGCATTAAGGATACCGCCATGAAACTAATCGGATTCGTCCATGAAGAAAGAAATTGTATCATTGGTTTTCACTCATCCCTCTTTCACACGGAATCACTTTTTTCTTTTCCTTTCTCCCTCTCACCATCTACCTCCATCGCTGACCTCAACTCCAACTTTCATCCATCTTGTGGCTTCTCCGACGAACTCCTCTAGTCGAGAACGTCTTCCTGGCTTCTCCTACAAAGACGGTATCCACCAGGTACTTCGTCTCTTTCATCTCCATTTTCCCTCTTTTGTTGTTTCTAGATCCGAGATCTATCTTCTCCTCTCAAAATCGATGTTATTGTCGTAATTGACAGTAGATCTACGATTGGTGGCTTCACCCACACCCGATCTGAGACGTCCTTGACATTTTTCAGCCACCCACAACCATTATATTTTTTTCCCTTCATAAAATCTCTCTGAAGTATTGATGGAATTTATTTACTTTTATTTTTTTCTACTTATTTAATAGTTTGAGACTTCTTCATTTTTTTTATGGAAGATTTACCCTAATTTTCGAAGGAAATATTTTTTGGTTTTGTTTTGTCGGTTTTTTTATTTATAACAAAGAGAAGACTGACCTTTGAGATCTTATTCTAGATTAATAAATTTTTTTTCACAGAAATTCTTTTAATTAGGTAGATTTTGTTTCCATACTAAACCTTTCAACATAAATTTGAGATCATTTTGAGATCTGTTCATGATTATTGTTTTCTAAGATCTTGTTTAGTACAGAGGACATGATTTGTGATTGATGACTATTTAGTTAGGTGATTTTGTTCCAATATTCAAGCTCTCTGCTTAATAGAATTTTTTTATCAGGATAAAGTTTTTCCAGGATCTTGTTGATATGCAGCTACTCAAATCTTGTATATTATATCATGGTTTTGCTAATTACTCATCCGTAGTTTGATTATATGAGAAATCGTACTAACTTAGTTAAGTAGAAAGAAATTGATAAAAAAGAATTCCATTTTGCTTAGCAGCTACTTCACTATTTCTAGCTATAGAGATGGTCTTTATTGCGGTTTTGATTGATATATGGCTTAACTATTCCTATTGAAGCTTATGCTATTTGTTATGCGAATTGGTGTTTGGGCTATATCTAGCATCTCTTGTTTGTTGAATTGCAATCATTGCTTTCATTAGTCAAAACCAAGAGAAGGAAGAAGCAGGTTGCAGCATTTTGTTCGTTATGGCTTAACATTCTCTACCTAGTTAGTTGGTATAATCAGTTTTTGGGAATGATTGTTGCATTTCGTAGGATGATCGTAAGAACCAATAGACCAAGGTACTCCATTTCATGCTTTGGAAGAGTTGAATATATGGATAGGTTAGTCTATCAAAGTGATATTACATGTCATGAGCTGCTCAAAACGAATAGAGCGGCCTTTATGAAATTATGTGGTATGCTCCGACAATTGGCAAGTTGAAAGATACAAGATACCTACAGGTTGATGAACAAATTGCGATCTTTTCACATATATTGGCTCATCATGTAGAAAAAAGTGTCATGAAATTTCGATTTTGTCGATCTATTGAGACGATTGAGGAGTTCTTCAACATGAAGCACTCGTCCGCTAGAAATGTAATTGAGCGTTGCTTTGGTATATTAAAAAAAAGATGAGCAGTTTTTAGAAGTCCTTTTTTTCCTATTCGGGTGCAAAATAGGATAATCCTAGCATGTTGTCTTTTGCACAACTTCATACGAAGAGAAATGACCATTGATCCATTTGATGATGAAAATAAACCAACCGTTGGTGAGGAGCCTGTTGCCGATGGTGAGAATATTATGACGATTGGTACATCCACGGAGTGGACACAATTCAGGTCTAATCTTGTCTTGGAGATGTTAATGCTTGGATAAATGGAAATGAGGGGAGAAGTATTTTTTCTAGGACATGCATTGATTATATATCTTCTACTTTTGTTGGATTGAACTTGTACTCTTGCTAATGTATTGTATGTTTCTTTCGGTGATTTATCTTCTATTTTTTTTATGCTTCTAATTTTCTTTATGTTTAATGTACTGGTTATGTTTCTAATTTTCTTTATGTTTAGTGTATTGGTTATGCTTCTACTTTTCTTATGCATGATTGAACTTGTATTCAAATATATGTGTACATGTATGTTTATGTTGACTAGCACAGAAATGGATACTCAATCCATTGAAGACACAAGAGGTCCTGGAAAAAACAAGCATAAATGGACTGACATAGAAGATGAAAAGCTCGCCGAAGCAATGCTCGAACTCATAAACTTGGGAAGTCAATATAAGACTGACAATGGATTTAAACCTGACTTTCACTTGGGTATTGAGAAAGCTTTAACCACTGTTCTTCCAAATTCAGATATAAAAGCAAAAATCCCATATTGAATCCAGGATTAAGACGTTAAAGACCGATTGGACAACTATTCATGACATGCTTGTTGGGGATACAACTAGTAGATTCGGATGGGATTATAATAATGGTTGTCTTGAAGCGTCTCAAAGTGTATAGGATGTATATCTCGCGGCGGGTGAGTTTCTCTAATGCTTCTTTCATATATTTTCAAATTTTACCTTATGTTACATGCATATTTGATTTCTTATTTGTTTATTTGACAGGCACAGAAGAAAGCTACAAAATGAAGAGACAAGAAGTCTAAACATTATTGGGACCTTTGCATTGTTTTTGGCAAAGACAGGACAACGGAAAAAGAAGCACAGACGGCCGCAGATGAAAGCGAGGAATTAGCTGAAGCAAAGATGGAAGACATATTTGGGTCAATTAGTGAAGGTCTGGAAGACATGAATATTGACACTTCTTTCACTGCAGACACTACCCAAACTATTTCAAGTACTATTCCCTCACAAAGTGAAGAAAACTCAACTAAGTCGCAGTCAAGTAGCAACAAAAGGAAGAAGAATGCCACTCTTGACCAATTTATCGACAACATTGAAAAAATCTGCTCAAATCATTGGTCCTGAAATATAGAATGCCACGGCCCAGTTCACTCAGGTACTTGGTGTGGAATATTCTTTGAACGAGCAACGCAGGAACATCTTTCAAGAATTGACGAAACTATTCGGTTTAGATATATGTGAAGTTCAAAATGCTACACGTCTGCTTCTTCGTGATGAAGACTCCATGATCTTATTTTACTCCCTTCCAGACGAGGAAAAGGTGGAGTGGGTTAAAGACCAACTAATAGCATGATCTCTGATGAATCAACAGCTTGTTTTTGTGCAACCTATTACTTTTTGGTTATGGTTGCAAGTGCCCTAATATATATGTGCAGGAGCTATATATGTGCAGTAGTCTTAGTCAAGATGCAGCTGTTGTATTTATTTGTGGATCATGTTTTGTTTAGCTCCATTTTGACATATGCAACGTGTGCAAGTTTGTAAACATGACATTATTTTGTGAAGATGTAAAATGGATAATATTTTGTGAACATGTAAATGGATAGTATTTTTTGTGAAAATGAGAACAAGAGTTGTATTTTGTGAAAATGAGAATAAGGATTATCATTGTGATTATTTATTCATGATCTTTTATAATAACTAATGTTCGATTAATTGATAAATAAATAATGTTATTTTTTAAATGGATATACAAACTGCAAGTTCAATTTGGATTTTAAAAATTTTTAATATTAAATTAATCTTCATAATTTCATCACAAAACATTTTAATCTTTACAATCATTTCTTTATTTTTGTCATTTTCTTAAAAAATTTATTTTATTTCTTTATCCATTCCTATAATCTAGACAACATCACAGAATGAAACATTCCATTCACAGTCCAACCTAACAACTACAATGGGACGTAGTGGTCTATTCCATTCCTTACTACATTCCACCCAAGAAACCGAGTTCATTCTTTGTCAGAATCATCCCTGCGATCCAAATAGAGCCCGAGTGTCTGAATCTTCTCCGACTAGGGTCAGGGTTTTGAGGTTCGCTGTCTTTGTTTTAAAACGGGTGGAGATGGAGCGAGTCAAAGAGTGACGGGGAGAGAAATGGTCGGAGAAGAGAGGCGATGGATCACCAGAGATTCAACGCCGCCGTTGCCGGGGGAGGGGAGGGGAGCGGTATGTCACAGCATCATTATGTCACACTCTTCAATTGGGGAAGTGTCGTTCTATTTTGTTAAAATAGAGTCTCATTACAAATTACACAAGAAATAAGTGGAACATATTTTTGGATTCCGCACCCTATGTCAAATTGTTGCATTCTTAGAACTTGAAAGTACATGCAACTTTATAAGACGTGCATTCATACGTTTATGAATGCTTAATATCACCTTACGCATATTTATCATGTAGTGATAATAATAGCAAGGGACCCAAATTTCATTAACATGCATGTTGAAAAATATGAATGCGCCATATCAACATGCATATTTATCATCGTAGATTACATGGGTCATAGGCAGTGGGGTTCAATATGCACCAGACCTTGTTATTCGGGGGTGAAATCCACATATACCAGAAATTTTCCCAGAACACAAAATCGAACACAATGTTCAAATGAATGACTGAGAGAAAAAGAAACCCAAAATAGTGGTGAACCAAATGTTCTTAGATCATTGTCTTTTTTTCTTTACCTTTTTTGATGTTTTTATCACATTCTGCAAAAGGTTTACACCATTGGTGTTTTTCTCTGCTCTTGATTGTAGTTTCCTTCCTATCCTTTTCTATCAATCGCCTCTTTGTGGCCTCTTTTCGGATTTAAGCTTCTATCGTAAAACCATAAAGTACCATGATCCGGTTCTCACATTTTATGAACTCGATCTCATATTGTTACTTGCTAATTGATGCTTTTCGATTATTTGCCTATGTGGTACGAAGAATCCTCTGAGATCATGCCTTATCAATGGCAAACACATGAAGATGATGCATTTCCAAGTTCATCATGCCTGTTGGCGCTCTTCTCAATTCAAGAGTAATCGTAGAGTTGTACAAAACGGTGGTTCATATCAATGAAATGTTAGTTTCCTATGCGACCATTGTATGTTATTTGCTAATAATGATCAAGATAAGATGAGCTAGAAGATGGTCGAGAGGTGGAAGTGGTCATATGAAATCCAGCTTCTGTGTTTCGTGGTGTTGGCTGCTCTTTTGGACATTAGAGAATGCAATTCGCTTAACGTGGAAGGTATACAGATGCATGTTCTTCACTTGTTTGTATTAACCTGCGTTTTACCATCCACAACTTCTCTTCGTAAGCTGACGAGGAGTGAACCATTTCATTTCATTTTTTTCGCTTTTACAAAAGGACTGGCATTGATGGAGTTTCGTGAAAGGATAAGTGACGACCCGCATGGAGCATTTCTAAACTGGAACTCGAACCACACGGAGCCATGTCTTTGGTCAGGGGTTCAGTGCATGGATGGCAAAGTGCAGAATTTGTAAGTCTGGCTCGCTCTTCCTGATTCTTACAACTGCTCAACACCTTAGAACGCAAAACGAAATCTTCGCATGATGCATTAAGACAAAAAACCAAATTAATTCTTGGGATCGAAGGATTAGGAACATTTGGCTTTATCATCTCTGCTTACTTTTGGGGAAAACGATGTAACTAACGTATTCTTTGTCTGCAGGAATCTCAGTGGCTTTTCATTGCAAGGAACATTGGCACCTGGGCTCAGAAAACTCAGATATATTAGATCGCTGTAAGCATTCAAACAAAATTTTTCATTAACCTTACGCTATGTATTACATAATGCTCATTAATCTGCAAAACTCATGTTCCTGGTAACCTTTGTTTCTCACTCAAATGAGATAGTATTGTCCATGAGAACCATGCACTTGTTGACTCAAGTTTCGCGTCCATTCTGACAGGCCTTTCTAGTTGAAGTAATACTAATTCAATTAGTCATGGAAAAAGATGATCATACTGTAAAACTATCTCTAGAAAGCAATTGTGGTGATGTGACACAAAATTCCGTACCTGGATTCAGCTCAGTCCTTTGTATTTTCTTTTGTGGACAGTGTGCTTAGTAACAACAGTCTCTTAGGTGCCATTCCGAAGGAGATTGGCGAGCTTAGACTGCTGGAGTTACTCGACTTGAGATTCAACAACTTGACAGGAACAATTCCATCAGAGATAGGTGGGATGCCATCTCTGAAATGCCTGTGAGTTTCGAGTTTCCATCTATATATTTAGGTTCTCAAATATGGTGTCGAGACTGATTGTAGTCCGCAGGATGTGCTAAAATTTGCTTTATGTTGATTCCAGGTTGTTGATAGGGAATAACGTTATCTTTACTGCTCATCATGAAGCCGAGAAGCTTGATTTGCATCATGAATGTCGCAGCGACCAAAACCTGAAGTCATGCTTAGCATTTGCTACTGACTGCATAAGCAAAAAGAGTGGTCAGTGGTATGAGATTCAACAATCACTTCTATTGTGTGGCATAACACCTAAAGATATAAGTGTTGACCTTTTCTTAGGCTTCAAACTCGTACATATCATCTAGCACACAAAGACCATCTTCCAGATATACACGCAATGTAAAACAGTCAACCGACTCAATCAATTTAAGAAAAAACTGAAAAATCTAGGATTTGCTAATAGTCGAAACAAGACCTAACTGCATATACAAAGTTGGATTTTCTATATTCCCTAACTAATCAGAATTGCTACATTTACAGTCTTTCAGCAATTCAGCCATTTTCATGAATTAAACCAGAACTATGCAGAGTCCTAAATAAAGTCATTCCTAATGAACTCTTTAGTAGCAAACTCTCTTTTGAGCTTTATTTATTTTATTTTATTTTTCACTTTTGAGATTGTGAACATTACCTTGATATAAAAGCTGCTTACGAAACATGCAAATCTTTGTGCTGATCGGCATTCATACCGCATCTGCAAAGGTCAAGGAAGAGCATTTCACGTGCTGACGGAGAAAGCGCCCACCAAAACTTCCATGGTAAGGGAGAAGTTGGAAAGTTTGCTTTAGAATCATGTTACTCAATTTTATGGTGCTGGTTCACAGTATAGTCTTGATGAGTAGGTTTGGCGGAAAATATTGCAGGTCGACGTCTACGAGGAGAAGAAACCAATTTGCGGGCAGCTACTCCTCCAGATGATGTCATTCCCTTGAATCAGACCGCACCAATTGTCAATAGGACAGGAGCTTTTGAGGTGTTAGCAAGGGATACAGATCCACAGTTACCAAACCAGCAGCCTGCTAAGATCTCGCACAATCAACATTCAACAGATGGCTACATAACAAAGACATACATTCTTCTTATTTCGAGTATACTCTTCTGTGTCTTTGTCCTTTTCAGCCTCTTCATTATTCCACGTCACACTGTCGCCAAGACAAAACGTGCTAAGGAGGCTGCACTCCTCCATAGATTAAGCAAAGTTTTCGTGACAGGTATTTTGCGTTTTTCAAAAGAGAAAACCCCAGAATCTTCATATATCATGCCAAAGAAAAAATAAGCTGAATATGAGTCGGATGCTTGACTTTGCAGGGGTGCCAAAGTTGGAGAGTTCGGAACTACAAACTGCTTGTGAAGATTTTAGCAACATTATAGATACCTATCCAGGATGTTTGATGTACAAGGGGATATTATCCAGTGGTGTTGAGATAGCAGTTGTGTCAACGTCGATCAGGTCATCGGATCACTGGTCTGACCAAGCCGAAAAAGAATTCAAAAAGAAGGTTTTCTCTATCCCTTGTTGTACATGAAAAATCATAGGCTTTTACACAGCAATATTCAACCAAAGGGTTTCATCTTTTGATTGCTTCCTTAATTTGTTTCAGATAGATGCCCTGTCCAAAATAAACCACAAGAACTTTATAAACCTGCTCGGCTATTGCGAGGAAGAAGAACCATTTGTGAGGATGATGGTGTTTGAATATGCACCGAATGGGAACCTGTATGAGCATTTACATGGTAATAATCTTGCAAAAACTTTTATATTTTTTGGTTATCAAAGAATATTGGTCTGATTATGTGTCATGGTCTCTCTCTCGCTCGTTTTCAGTAAAGGATATGGCACATCTAGATTGGTATAGCAGGATGAGGATTGTGATGGGAACTTCGTATTGTCTTGAATACATGCATCACGAATTGAATCCGCCCATTGTCCTCCAAAGTCTTCAGTCGGACTCTGTCCTAATGAGCGACGACTATGCTGCAAAGGTAAAAGCATAATGCTATATATAAACACCGTAATCCCAGAGCATTAGTTCTTACACTTCTCATGGTCTCGAGCAGATTGCAGACGTCAGTTTTTGGGCGGTGATTGCAGCAGCTGGAAAAGAGATCTCGGATGAAGAACAATCAATTGCTCCTCGTCTACACTTAGATTCAACTGTGGAAGAAAATGTTCACAGTTTTGGGATTCTACTGCTAGAGATCATCATGGCCAGAACACCTAACAAAAAAGAAGGATCTCTGGCGAACTGGGCAAGTTTACATGTTAAAATTCTACAAACCATCAACTTTGATTCATTCATTTTAAACCAGTGCAATATGCATAGTCTTGAGCTTGATTCACTTCCATTTTATGGCGCTTGTAGGCCTCACAGTACTTGAATGAGAAACAGAAGAATAGCTGCTTGGTGGATCCAACTCTCAAGTCTTTCAAGACCAATGAGCTCGAGATCATCTGCGAGGTGATAAAAGAGTGCATTGCCGAGGACCCAACTCAGAGGCCGACGATGAAACAAGTAACTGCTAAGTTGAGGGAGGTGATCGATATCTCCCCAGATGCAGCAACCTCTAGGTTCTCGCCGCTTTGGTGGGCTGAACTCGAGATTCTTTCCATGGAAACAACTTAATTAGAGTCCTCGTCTATTTAGATGGATTAAACCTGACGAGAATGTTTCACATTGTTTTTGCTTGCACACTAGGTAGTTCTGTGAATGAGGATGTATTTGCCCACATGGCAATTTGAAATACTAGATGATTTTTGATTTCGACCGTTATGTGACAAAGAGTAGCAGTTTGGAATATTTACATTATGTGAAGTAGGCGCGAGTCAGAAAAGAATAGAATCACGGGTTTCTACATCGATTTTCAAGAGGATATTTTGGATCTTCAGTTTCAATACAGTTTCTTATGGTTTACAGTACAATACAGGTCAAGATAGATGTTTATCCAATGCTAGTTTCTTCATACCAAGAGCAATATGCTCTAAGATGATATATATATACTAAATCCACAAAATGTTGCATGAAATGCATTTTGCATGGAATGCCATCCATGATTATTTTGGGAATTTAAGCTCCTCAATTTAATTTTGAGATTAATAAGAAAATAAAAACAATACATTAAATGCCCCTATAATGTAACTCATGCATGCATGCTGAATACATTGAGAAATACCCCTATAATGTAACTCATGCATGCTGAAGAGATTGATCAATTTAGAACCGTTTCCTATCCTCCTCCCACAACCATAACCATAGACACAGGAGGAGCTCCTCGTCGTCCATCTAGAACAGCAAAAAATCGATGTACTCTATGTTTTCCCCCAATCTCATCTTATCTAATTGGGTTTGCTTATTGGCCATACAATCACTTGACATTTATTCTTTTTTCCTTACTTGCTGCATTTAGTTTCTATAAATTTCGTTTGCGTTGGTTGCAATGATGCCGAACATTTATATCTTCGTATATGCCGATATTCATATCTTCTTATATGCCGAACATTCATCTGGGAACACCAAGGTGGGCATTGACCTGGAAGGAGGCGTTTGCAAGGATGCTTCAGCCATGAGGATATGGGACCTATTCATAACCAAGTAAGACGTCTATCTCTCCCATGCAACGTTATTTGGTATTTCTTCACTCTCATCTTCAGGTTCTGGTATACTGAGTGTCTACAGTGCTGCTTGAGTCTAAAACGGAGAATACTAAAATCAAGATGGCATGCTTGGTATATGTAGTCTGTAAACTCGTGTTGAATGCTATCCATGATGCTTGGAATATTGCACCATACCAACGGACGTATGATTTGCTATCCTTGGTGCCTCTGTATCAATGTATTGCAATGTTATGGGTTTTTGACAATTTTATGCCGTTGGCGAATGGGTCGCAATGCTAACAGTGGATACAAGGTTTTCAGTTTATTATCTCAGTATTTGAAGATCTGCTTCGTTTGCACTCACAGTTGATAGAAGCTAGGTTTTCAGTTTATTAACTCAGTATTTGAAGATCTTTCTGCTTCATTTGCTTGGATGACAGTGATGTGGATTGGGATGCCTGTGATGACTCAGAGTCTGATGTAGAAGAAGACATAGACTTTGACGAGGAGAGAACAAAGAATGAACACTTTCGATCCTGAATGAACACTCTAGTTACTGATGGTATGCTTTTTGATGTTGATTTCTTGTATGCGTATAGCTTTCATACCAACAAGCCCTGCTAAGTATTTTGGCTGGCATGATCCTGGATACATTCATATCGCTGTGATAACTGGCCTTCAAACTTTACTTTCATATCGCTACGGAAGGTAAATCACAGAGTTCCACACAATTGATCCACCTTAATCAAGGTAATAAGATGTTCGTAGACTTCTGGTTAGTGTATTTTCTCATAAGATATGAGCTTATATGTTCCCGTAACAACATTGGTTGGAGCAAAAAGACCCAATTGAAGATGCCACCACCTGCCGAAGGATCGTCTAAGTTAACATTTATAGCATTCGGCAATTTGGGAAAGACACTTCTTGATCCCTCAGCCAAGAATTATATTCAGGTAACCTGATGTTCTACTCTCGTTTCATTCCAAGTGCCATATCAAAGCTCCAGGAAATATACTAACTTGGCACATAATATATGTTTTTCAATGTCTACGATATCAGACCATTACACATCAAGCTTACGATCTTTCAACGCGTCTAACATATGGTTCACTTTTCTATACAGCCAGCAGCAGTTGGAGTGATCGACGCGGTGATCAGTTGGAGACATCTCATACGCCAACGGATCCTTGGTTGAATAGGATTTTTTCTTGAAGACTTGAACCTCATCACTCCTTTGGCGTCTCAAGTTACCTGCATGACCTCAATCGACCGCGAGAGGTCAACATTTAGGCGCTTTCCCCATTTCTTCATTTTAAGCTACCCGGACTTCTCCGAGGAATGACCATGAAATCCTACAGTTCTATTTTCAGGGTCTACATAAACTCTGGGGCCTTGTACAAAACCCCTGACACTGGCGACCAATGTGGAGTTCTTTATGAGTCATGCTTTGACATGCCCACGCCTGGAAAGGACAAGCCATGCTACTCGATTGAGATATGGCCTGTTTTTCACTTCTCGACAGAGCACGATTGGCAAGTAGGCAACGAGCAGGTATCAAATTCACTAAGTGCTCAAAGTCTAGGGTATCTTCTGCGTTCAGTGCGACGTACCATAGCTTATAATTTCTTCAGAATGCAGGTGCCAAACTTAAGTTCCCTGATCCAACTCCATATCAAATTCCTTAACATATAAATTCATTTTCACTAAGAAAGAGATGTGAACCGAATTCTAAATCTTGGTGAATATGATTAGGAGCGAGGGCCCAATCTAATTTATTGTCAATGAGAAGGTGGTGGTTTTTGGTGATTGATAAGGTGATGAGATAGCACACTAAGGAGGAGGAGAGGCTCCAAGTTCCCGATTCCCATATCAATGAGTTCCTCGTCTTTCGTTTAAGCAATGTTGACAGTGAGTCTAATTAGTGAAGGACCTATTACTGACGCATCACCTATTATCGAGCATCTATTATTGAAGCTTAGGAGAGCCGTGTACTTCTTTGTTTTGACACGGATTATTGTAGTCAAGAGATTTATCCTGACTTAACTTCATTCCGTTTATAAATTAGTGCGTGTAGAAGAGATGATCTATATACTACAGATACATCAAAAACTATCTCTTGTAATCCTCTTCTCAAATAGTGATTCGTCGTCGATTGTGATGGCCGTGGGTTTTTCTCCCGATTATCGGGTTTCCTACGTAAAAATCTATTGTCTCTCTTTGTGTTTGTTTGTGTGCAATTCAATCCTAACAATTGATATCAGAGCCAAATCGTGAGAGTGAGAAACACACACAAACAGAACGAACCTGAAACTGATTTGCCGCAAATCCGCCATTGTTGTGCTTGGCTGGAGCTGGCAAATCTGTAACAGATTGTAGCTCTGTTTGGAGTCGCTCACTGGGTTGTGTTGTGGCTGTTGCTCGTCTCGAGTAATTCCGAAAAGAGAGAAGGCTTGTCTGTTTGGAGAAATCAATAAGCTAACTGTTGTTGTGTTTGTTTATTAAGTCTTTGCTTGGCTGAGTTTGGAGATTGCAAAATCACCTAGATAGTTTGTTGAATGTGGGGTGGATTATCCATAAGTTTGGAGAAAGCAAGACCACCTCTCCATGTGTGGATATCACTAAGCTGCGTTTGGCTTTGGTTTGGGTAGCCTAAAGTGGTAATTTATATTTTTTGGATCTTGGAAGATGATATAGAGCAGAGATAGATTTTATTGAAGGGGAATATGCCTGGGAAATATTTAGCTCGACTAATTATATCATCACGTGGATTATTCCTAATCACCTCTTAAAGTCAGATTTTATTCTTCCCATTATTCGATTAGTTCGTTAATTATAATTTAGAGATAAATTATAATTTGAGTCGAATAATGACGGAAGACGGAAAAATTAAAATTGAGAAATTTGATAGATCAAATTTTGGATTTTGGAAAATGCAAATGGAAGACTATTTACACCAAAAAGATCTTTATTTGTCGTTGGGAGGGATAAAAGATAAGCGCAACGATATGGAAGATAAAAAATGGGATGTTCTTGATCGAAAGGCCCTTGGGGCAATTCGACTCTCCCTGTCATCATTAGTAGCTTTCAATATATCCAAAGAAAAGACCACAGAAGATGTGATGAAGGCCTTAACACACATGTATGAGAAACCTTTGGCTTCGAATAAAGTCTTTCTGAGCAAAAAACTATTTAACATGAAGAAAATTGAAGGAAAATCTATGATTGAGCGTTTGAACGACTTTAACACCGTCACTAGTCAACTGGAATATGGTGGAATTACCTTTGATAATGAAGTATTAACACTAGCGATCTTAACAAGTTTGTCAGACAGTTGGGATAGCTTGGTTATGGCTGTTACTAACTCGTCGGGGACAAGTGCTCTGAAACTCGAGGACGTCGTTGGTGTTCTCTTAAACGAGGATACCTGAAGAAAGAACTCATCATTTACAGAACCTTCAGGAGGTGCGCTAAACGTTGAAGAATGTGGTCAATCTTTCAAGAAAGGCAGTTACAAAGGCAAGAGAAGATCACAATCAAGAGGAAGAATCAAGTCAAGAGAAGGTATAGTCTACTGGAACTGTAAAAAAAAGGGACATTTGAAGTGTGACTGTAAAGCACCAAAGAAGTAACCAGATCAGAACGATAAAGGCAAAGGTTCGATTAATGTGTCTACTGATGATGCTTTAATTCTGTCATGTAATTCGAGATGTGGTTCTTGGATCCTGGATTCTGATGCATCGTTTCATGCTACTTCGAATAGAAGCTGTTTTGTGAATTATGAGCAGGAAAATTCTGGTATAGTCTACCTGGATGATGATGAACCCTGCGACATAATTAGAAAAGGAGATATATATGTCCAATTAACAAATGGAACAGAATTAAAGCTGAAACAAGTTAGGCATATTCCTAAGCTTACAAAGAACCTGATTTCTGTGAAGCAACTATCAGATGAAGGTTGCATCACTATGTTTAGTAGTGATCAATGAAAGATCAGTAAAGACGCCCTGATGGTTGCTCGAGGCAAAAGAGAAGGAACTCTCTATGTGACTGCAAGCAGAAGCAGTTTCAAAATGACTACCTCAAAAGCTAACGCAGATGTGTGGCATCAAAGACTCAGACACATGGGAGAAAAAGGAATGAAGGTAATGACATCTAAGGGAAAACTTGATGGTCTAACATCTGTTGATTTACAGTTGTGTGAAAGCTGTGTTTTTGGGAAGAAAAAGAAAGTTAGTTTCTCAAAAGGTATTCCAACTCCAAAGGCTATAAAGTTGGAACTGGTACATACGGATGTCTGTGGACCTTCAAAGGTATAATCTCTTTCTGGTGCCAGCTACTATGTTACTTTCATTGATGATGCTACTAGGAAGCTCTCGATTTATTTCTTGAAAAATAAATCTGTTTGAGACTTTCAAGAAGTGAAAAAATTTGGTTGAGATTCAAACAGGTCTAAAGCTGAAGTGTTTAAGGTCAGATAATAAAGGAGAATATTGCAGCAATGAGTTTGAAAAATTTTGTGCTATGCATGTGATCCGACGACAGATAACTGTCCCAGGAACTCCATAGCAGAATGGCATTACTGAACGCATGAACAGGACTATCGCAGAACGTGCCAGGAGCATGAGATTGAATGTTGGGTTACCAATTCTTGACTGTGCTTGTAAATACAGCTGGTTACTTGATAAACAGAGGACCTTCAGTGCCAATAGGTTGTAGATTGTCAAAGGAAGCATGGACGGAAAAGGAGGTAAAACTTTCACACCTGCGGATTTTCGGTTACATCTCTTATGTTCATATCAACAGTGCTGATAGATCCAAATTAGATGCAAAGTCGAAAGTATGTACCTTCTTGGGTTATGGTGTGGACAACCTTGGTTATAGGTTGTGGGATTATGAAAATCACAAGGTAATTAGAAGCAAAAATGTGGTTTTCGATGAAAATGTTTTTCATAAGGACAAGTTCACTGAGAAGAACAAGAAGTCAGGAGCTGAGTTTGTTGAACTTGATGATTCTTTTAAGAATGCTGAAAAGCATGATAAAGCAGATGAGGAGAATCAAGTTGAGCCAGTAACACTACCCCTTGCAGTTGCTCGTCCGAGAAGGACCATTAGAGCCCCCGGCAGATACTCCCCATCTATAAGTTATCTGTTGCTTACATATAGTGGTGAGCCAAGTTGCTATAACGAGGCCATGCAGGTTAGAGACAACATGGAGTAGGAGAAAGTCATGGATGATGAAATGATGTCATTGATTCAGAATAAGACATGGGAGTTGGTAAAACTTCCACTTAGAAAGAAGGCTATTCAGAACAAGTGGGTTTACAGACTGAAACAGGAACCTAGTGGCTCAATAAGATACAAGGTTAGGCTAGTTGCAAAGGGATTTCAAGAAGACAGGTATCGACTTCATTGAAATTTTTTCTCCTGTGGTTAAATTGCCAACTATTAGAACTGTTCTGAGTATTGTTGTTGTCGAGGATCTTCACTTAGAACAGCTTGATATTAAAACTGCGTTTCTTCATTGTGAGTTGGAGGAGGACTTGTATATGCAGCAACCAGAGGGATATGTAGAGACTGGTAAGGAACGCCTGGTGTGTAAACTGAAGAAAAGTCTCTATGGATTAAAGCAAGCCCCGAGATAATGGTATTTGAAGTTTGACAAGTTTATGCTAGGAAATGGTTACACCCGTTGTCAAAAGGATCATTGCTGTTATTTCAAGAGTTTTGAAACTTCTTATACTATTCTACTCTTGTACGTGGATGATATGTTAGTAGCAGGTACTAAGGTGAGAGAAATTCAGAAACTAAAAGAGCAGATGGCTAGAAGATTTTCAATGAAGGACTTGGGAGCTGGTTTCAGATTGTGTGATTAAGGATCGAAAGGAACATGAAGGACAAAGTACTAAATCTGTGTCAGAAAGAGTATATTTCTAAGGTGTTGAAGAGATTCAACATGGAGAATGCCCAACCTGTGTCTTCTCCTTTGACAAGTCACTTCAGGAATCTTTCGGTGCAAGATAGTCCAAAATCAAAGGAAGAGCAGAACATGATGTCAAAGATTCCATATGTTTCAGCAGTTGGAAGTCTCATGTATGCTTCAAAGACATCTCTCATGCAGTGGGAGTTGTGAGCAGGTTTATGTCTAATCCTAGAGTTCAGCATTGGAATGCAGTTAAATAGATCTTAAGGTATCTTGCAGGTACAAAGGATCATGTATTGTGTTACACATGTGCTAAACTAAGCTTGCAGGGGTTTACAGATTCAGACATGGCTGGTGATGTTGATAGCAGAAAGAGTACAACTGGCTTGTGTTTACTCTTGACAGTGCAGTAATTTCTTGGGTTTCAAGGTTGCAAAAAGTGGTTGTGCTATCAACAACAGAGGCTGAGTGTATTGCTTCGACAGAGGCATGTAAAGAACTGATTTGATTGAAAGGTCTACTAGCTAAGCTGGGACATAAGCAGATCGACTACAAGTTATACTGTGACAGTCAAAGTAGAATTCATTTGGTAAAGAATTCTACTTATCATTCGCGGACAAAACATATCGATGTTAGATACCATTTTATCCGGGATGAGCTCGAGAAGGGTTTCTTCAAGTTGGTCAAGATTCATACCAAAGATAACCCTGCAGACATGTTGACAAAATCAGTTATCACGGAGAAGCAGAAGTCTTGTTCGACTTGTGTTAGACTTGCGCCGTAGATGATTGCAAGTCGCCACCACAACTACAATGCGAGGAGATACTTGGGATAATCAGTCTCAAGTGGGAGATTGTTGACAGTGAGCCTGATTAGTGAAGCACCTATTATTGATGCATCACCTATTATTGAGCATCTATTATTGGAGCTTAGGAGAGCCATGTACTTCTCTGTTTTGGCATCGGTTATTGTAGCCAAGAGATTTATCTTGAATTAACTTTATTCCGTCTATAAATAAAATACCCCAAAATTTTACATTTTAAAAATAAAGTATAAATATACGTTCGGCACGTATATTTAAATAATACGCATACAAAATGTGTTAAGTAACGAACGTTACGAGTCTGGAATAGTCGCGCCTAAGGGTTACAGATTAAACCAAGAAATATTTGATTTTTTTTATCAAATATAATGGTGGGATATGTGGGACGATTAAATGATCACGCTAATAAATATTACAAACGAATAACGTTATAAAGTTATAAACGTTGCGTGTTAGGGTTAATGATTTTAATCTTACAAAAAAGCAACAATTAGCGACGGAATAAAATGACGATGGATTTATTCCGTCGCCAAATGTAATTATTAGCGACGGATTCCGTCGCTAATTGTATTTATAAAAAAAAATAAAACAAAACACATTTAGCGACGGAAAAGTCAACATCCGTCGCTAAATTATAAAACACAAATAATTTAAATTGAAGCATTAAATCAAAAAAATTTAAAATAAATTCTTACTTTAATTTTAGCGACGGATCCGTCGCTAGAATGACGTTCAATAAGTTTGCAAAAAATTCCATATGTATATTATGATATTGTTGCGACGGACTCCGTCGCTAAAGTCCTAACCTTAATTGTTAGAGACGGATTGCGTAGCAAAACTAATTTTTGATAAATTAAAATATTTTTTTTAAGGTTTATACATGCATGTTTATCATATAGAATTATGAATATAAATTTATTACATCAAAAACACATAAATTGATATATATATTACAAAAATTATGCTTGATAATATCATATATGATGTTGCAATATTAATATAATGTAAAAAATTTTAAATAGAAATGTAATTGTATTTTGAAAAGATTAATTCAATTTTATGCTGAAATGTGTATACAAAACCACATTTGAAACAACGTTTAAGGGGAAAAACGTGTTTAGGGTTGTTTCTAGGGTTGACTGGCGACAGAATCCGTCGCTATATGTTGAATTGGCGACAGATTCCATCGCTATATGTTGAATGGACCATAAAATGACAACGGATTCCGTCGCTGTATGTTAAATGGACCATAAATTGACGACGGATTCCGTCGCTATATGTTAAATGGCCCATAAAATCTGCAAAGTCTTTGTGAATGGACCATAAATTGGCGACGGATTCCGTTGCTCTATGTTAAATGGCCCCAAAAATCTACAAAGTCTTTGTGAATGGACCATAAATTGGCGACGGATTCCGTCGCTATATGGCCCCAAAAATCTGCAGTCTTTGTGAATGGACCATAAATTGACGACGGATTCCGTAGCAAAACTAATTTTTATAAAATTAAAATACGTTTTTCATGGTTTATACAGGTATATTTTCATATAGAATTATGAATCTAACATTCTTACCTCAAGACACATAAATTGATTTAGAAAAAAAAAACACTTATATATTTTACAAAAATTATAAGTTCATAATGTTATATATGATGTTGGAATATTAATATAATGTAAGAATTTGTAAACGTAAATCGAATTATATATTAAGGAGATTAATTCAATATTTTGATGAAATTTGTACCCAAAACCACATTTGAAGTAGCGTTTTTGGGGAAAAAACGTGTTTAGGGTTCGGTTTTAGGGTTTCTTGGGTTACTCTTGCGACGGATTCCGTCGCCAAACTCTATTTTTGGCACTTTGTGCGACGGAATCCGTCTCTAATATATGTTCCTTTCTTCATTTAACGTGTGGCGACGGAATCCATCGCTATATGTAAATTTAGCGACAGAGTCCGTCGCGAAATTTATGGTTTCTTTTTTTAAAATAAAGTTTGCGACGGAGTTCGTCGCTAATGTTTAGATGTTGTGTATAAAATCAGAATTGTTCTCTCTCAGATCTGCACGTCATCAAATATAATTCGAAAGCATCCGTCTTCAGATCTCCGACGTTCCCTCTCCTCCGGCGTTCCCTCTCAGGCGTTCGGCTCCGGCGTTCCGTCGGAGAGCCGCGCTTGGTCTCCGTCTCCGGCATAGAAGCAAGCAAACTTGGACTTCGTCTCCGGCATTTTCGGTTTGTGATTTTGAGAAGCAAGCATCCGGTGTTTAGGTATGAAAACTAAACTCGGTCTCAGATCTTAATTGAGCATTTTCGGTTTGTGGTTTTGAGTCTTTTCGGTTTGTGATTTTAAGAAGCAATTAGTGTCTCAGATCTGTACATTACATTTTCGGTTTTGAGAAGAGGAGCAAGCTCGATTTTGATTTCGAATTGTTTGTATGTTGACAAGCTGGATTTCGATTTCTTTGTATGTTGACAAGCTGAGTTCTTTGTATGTTGACAAGCTCGATTTCGATTTTGAGTTCCATCTTGTGATTTCGATTTCTTTCGATTTGGTTATTGTTCTTTCGATTTCCATCTTGTGAGAAGAAGAGCATTCCATATACTGATGAAGCGATTAGATGGAAGGGATCTGCCATGCTTAATGTATCGAATGTAATATAAATCAGTTTAGAGACTGGAAGGGATCTGCCATGCTTAGCTGACTGAGCATTCCAACAATTTCATAGACTCTAGTTTCATATGAATGTCTTATATTTCATCATTTAGTTGAATATGTGTGTGACTTGCTTCTGCGCAGCTTTTCGCTGTTGGTATTTTCTTCCTGTTCTTTGTTGTGCTTTATGGATAAACATACATGGATAGCTACGTACGTACATTGTAGTTCATTTTTTTGCATCTAGGAGCTTTGGATTCTTATTCATTCCTTATAGTTCTACTTCTTTTCAAATTTCAATCAGATAGTCAAATCCTGAGTAGTGCGCATGGGTCAGGAGAAGGAACCTAATGAATAAAACACATAGGCAAAGATGGATCCCAGTGACCTTTAGCACCACATGAAATATTCCATTTCCACATTTGTACGTGACTTCAGAAAATTTTCCTCTTATCTTCCCATTGTTTAGAGTTTTTCCATCAGTTTTGAACCAGTGTTTTACATTGTACTGTTTCTGTTACCATATCTGATTTTGGACAAGGCCGGTATCTTTCCTACGCTTATCTATACATATATACAGTAGTTATTAATTCAATCGATGTCCCGATGATTAGGGGTTCGACATAAGTTAGAACATGCCGTAAAAATTGATTACTATGGAGAGAGCTTATTTTTTATAACCCTTTTGTACATTAACTTCTAATCTGCCTTTACTTACAAAATTTGAGGACAGTGCGGAGGATCCAAAACAAAATCTAGTTGTTGATTCATGTTATATATATATATATTCTTTTTCTTTGTTATATATATATATATATACTCTTTTTCTTTGTTCTATTCTTGAGAACTTGTTGATTCATGTGATTGAACTATTAGAGTATCAGTGATCTTAAAATTTGCTAGCATAAGATAGAATTTGCTTGCTGTGGATAATTTTGCTTTGTTGCACATTATGAATGAATGAAAGTTGTTGGAAGTAGATATCATTTAGTAGCTGTTTTGACGCACTGGGTTTCACTGTTAAGTACTCAGAAGAGTTGTTGAATTTGGTTCTAGATGCCATCTATCTAATACCATCGATTGGAAAAGCCTGTTCTATGTTCTTGTCAATGTTTGACTCTGTGCTGGTTGGGTTATATGTACTGGATTCATCTCGAGTCTCGACAATGCCTGCCTTCTTTTTTAATCTTTGGCAATGCCAGTGCGATACAACGTCCTAAAAAATCGGCATGCTTGTCTCAAGAACCGCCCCGACTAAATCTCTAGTGCTATTTTTTGTACCTTCGAAAAAGCCAAAGTTTTGGACTTCTGGTCCATTAGATGTGAAAGTGGGCGACATGTGATGCGTTATACCAATTTAAATGAAGATCACATTCCTTGATGTGTGTACTTCTCTTCTATTAGTTCAACTAGAATCACATGGATGGGTTAGCATGAAAATCACGTAGTGTTTTGGTCATACTTTTGAATCTTTATCATCTTGATAGAAAATCAAAATCTTTATAGTCATGCTCTAGTCTGCTAGATAACAGATACGAGGTACATGATTATGGTGCTTCTCATCCCATTATTTTTTTGATGGTCTGAGAATAGAAATTCAAATAATGAGTGCTTCTCATCCAATTTCTAGTCGTATCTCTTTAATGGCGTGTTTGGGGTATTTCGATCCTTGATTAAGAGTGGAGTTGATTTTGGGTCTGAACAGCCTCTTCTTGATGTAGGAGC
>JAOVYX010010519.1:0-33781 GCA_035668315.1 Drosera spatulata | reverse complement strand
ACCCCCAAATATCTCATCACATGTCAAACGTGATCGTTTATGCACGTTTGACGAATTAATACGCGTTTAGGTTTAAAGTTCGGGGTTCGAAATTGTGTTTTCCTTGGTCAAAAGGCCGTCAAAGGCACGATCGGGCATATCGCGGCCGCGACATTGGGCTGTCACGGCAAGGGCTAGTCAGACGGTGAAAAACTACCGAAAACCTTTTATTTTTATCCTCGCCGTTTTCTGTTTTTTTTTCTATTTTTTTTTCTGCCTGAAGCCCAGGCGCGGGCGCGACCAACATCGTCGCGGGCGCGACCTCCTTCACACTCGGCGCGGGCGCGACTCCCTTCACACTCGGCGCGGGCACGACCCCGTAACGGGCGCGACCGCCCTCACACCCGTCACGGGCGCGACGAAACTCAAGGCAGAATCCTCAGGGAACCTCCCTACCCGTCCACGGAACACCCAAATCACGATTTTAAGCCACCAAATCATCATACACACATCAAACACAGCATAAACACGTCTCAAAAGAAGTACGGACGTGTTTGAATCGTGCGAACGAATAAAAAAGGTGAATCGAACGAGTGAGGTTACCTCGAACGCGTTTGGTTTTCTTAAACACACGAGCACACGGTTTGATCCTTTGATGATCTCTGGGCGGCTGCCGATGTTGGTTCTCCTCCCCGTCTTGCTGCTGCCTTCGGTCTTGATGGTGGTGCGATGATGTTCGAGATGATGGAAGAATGATGATGTTGTTGATGATGATGTTGACGAAGTTGATGTTGTTGCTTGATGTTGATTAGCTTGATGATGATGATGATCCTGGTGTTTGCAGGAGAAGGCCGGCAGCGGATGATGGAGAGTGTGGTGGAGGTGGGTGTTGTGGAGGGAGTTGGCGGGAGTGGGTTTTGGGTGGAAGGAAAAAAAAGAAAAGAAAAGGGGAAGTGTGTGTGTGTGTGTTTATCCCACGTTTCGTCCCACGAAACGTCTCGTTCAGTCTATTATTCACCCAAATTTCGTAATATTAATCCACGAAAAATCTATTTTCATCGTTAGATTTATCCCGTGTATGAGAATATGACCTTCCGAGTCATAATTCGTTGTTTTTGGGATTAAATTAATAGTACTTGCGCGTAACGTTTATAACGTTATAACGTAACGTTATTTGTTCGTAACGTTTATTGACTCGTTCAACTAATTATCCCAAAATATTTCATCATCCCAAAATATTTCATCGTCATATTTGATTTAATTAATCAAATATTTTCATAGATTTAAATATATAACCTTTTGGTACAATTTATTTTAAAAATCGCAACGTTATATATTCGTCTCAAAACTCCCAAATTTCTCGGGTATTACAGTTATGATATGTGGTTATGCTTAATGCTTCAAATTGATCATTTGTTGTATGATTCATAATATGATTTGATTCTGAGAGGATAGTCTTGTATCGAGAACTCGACCACATACCCATACCTGAAATGCAAGATCAAGATATCGCTTACGTGACGTGCGAGATACGTTAGGAACCCGCGAATTTCATACTTACCGTAACGCAACGGACTCTCATCGATAGATGTTAAAGGCGACGTTTGGTTTGATATAGTATAAGACTCGAGAGAGAGTAGATTACAACTTAGGGATCTGTCTATAACCATGACTCATGATTAACTAGTAAAATGACATAGTGACTAGATAAAATCAGAAGAGGGAGTCGCAACCCTACCTTCTCTAATATCTAGCTAGACCCTCGATCTTCCATTGTTATGTGTGATTGATTTTGATTAGTTTCGTTTAGTAAGTTGCATCCTTAGTTTTACATAACAATCATTACATTTTGATTGTTTAACCCAAGAAACACTGTTCATGATGGGAGGTAGGATACAAAACAATGCGGAATAAATCATCTTCTATTTGTGTTAACCTGTTAGGAAGTAAATGAAGTAGAGAAGAAAACACTAAAGATGTAAAAATACGATTTTTACGTGGAAAACCCCTCGACGTGAGAGGTGAAAAACCACGAGGCCGAAGCCCACCACAAAGCTCCACAATCAATAAAATAATGGATACATAAGGTCCTCTTTAGATAGAACTAGAGGTAAACAAATCGAGCAATCAATCAGATCGATGCAACAAGACAAACAGTCAAATTCGTTGGAAAAACTGCAGCCCCCTTCAGAATATGATAACTCAGCCTACATAACTCCAAACGACGCACCGTCAATTTCTAATCGAAGATTGATGATTTAACGCATTCACCAAATTTCACGACAATTAGACACTGTTTTGACCTCCGTTCGGCCACTGGAATTGGACTGCCGCAACCTGGGAACTGCACACAAACTTTGTCAATGAACTGTACCTCAAGTCCAGCTGAATTCTGTTCCTCTTTACACTGATTCTGCTGGATTATTGTTTTCTTGATCTTGTTCGATATCTCTTGGAAAGCTAATGTCCAGGGCTGCGGAGTTTCTCTCGCTCTCGTACGGCACAATCTAAAACAAAAAAAAAAAAATCTCCTATTTATATTTTTGATGACAAAATAATCTAACCCAATAAATTAGGGCTCCTCCGTGTAATTCAATATGGGTTAACCCATTGGGCTTCCTCCATAAAGGAGTAAACCCGGCCCAACAATCCATATTTTGCTCGCTAGATCTAAGTTCTCGTACAACGATAGCTCATATACTCACTTTTATTACTTGTTACGACACGTATATTTGCGTTTAGGGGTGATATACAAAGTTGCAAACACATTGCAATTCACATCTCATTCCTAAATCCTAAAGCTTCGATTCCCCATAACAATGGTGGAATCCTCCCCATCACTCTTCCTCTCAAACCTCTTCACCCAATCCTTCCACGACCTAATCAAAACCTTACACATATTCCTGAACCCATCACATCTCATCCCCCAAATCTTCACCTCCCAAACGCGACTTCAAATCACCAAACCCAGAACTCAAATCAATATCATTCCTCAAATTAATCTATTTCTCCACTCTCCATTTCATTGATCATCATCATCATCATCGATTATTTTTAAGGATTACATAATTGTTTTCATTCATGGATTTGGTGAAATCACTCGTTATCGTTTATGGATCACAAACGTGCGCAAATAATTCCTTTGTAAAATATGTATTATTCGATTTCAGATCAAGATCGATGTTTGACATGACTTGATGATAGCCAAATATTGATTATCGTTGTTTTTTCTTTTTAAGCGCTCTTTTTCAATTCTGCTTTTTTTTTGTTTCTAGGTGTCCTTCAGGCATCCTGTTTTAATTTAAACAGGCTCTTTGTTTTGTTTTAAAACACACTCTGGTTTCAAACGCTCTGTTTTGTTCAAAAGGCGCTCTGTAGCTTAAATTGTATGAGTTGAGAAATATTTTTTCATGTGTGTTTTTGATAATTTTTCATAAAATTATAGTTTTGGGTATAAAAAAACCCTATATAAAAATATAATGTACTTTTTGAGTATGAACATCATCCTATATAACATGACATCATAAAAAGATGTCATGACCATCATGGTGTTCCCACAATTTCGTAATCCATTTGTTAAAATACTAATCCATGTCAAAGTTTCCGAATCTATTTTTAATATATAAAGTTTCAATTACATTTTTTTTTTGTTGCTAAATTGGGTCAAATGAGCTTCTATTGGCTATGTGCTTCTAATGGTTAATTTGTCTATGTTTTTAATGACTGTGAACTTTTAATGGCTAATGTATGGGTTTAGAACTATAATCACACTTTTTTTTTCGTTGATAAATTGAGCCTAATGGGTTTTTATGATGAGTTTCTAATGGTTAATGTGTGGGTTGGGCTTCTAATGTTTATGAGTTTCTAATGGTTAATGTGAGATTTTAGAATAGTTGCTCTAAATGATCAGCACTTCACTCTTAATTTTATATATAGCTTGTACATAGAAATATCAAAAAACACAATGTAGCAGTCATGTGTAAATAGCTTAGATAAACTTTAAAATTTAACTAACTAGTTTGAACACAAAATAATGAAATTGATTAATACTCACTCTGTCCCAAAAAAAAAATCGCAACACTTTGATCCGGATAAAAAAATTTATATATGTTGAATTTGTATTGAATTATATTAAAATACGATTGACTGTAACGACTGTGAGAGAAGTTAATGAGTATACTGTAACTAATTTGATGTTATTTCTTAACAAATTAGGAAACATTATAATTTTTATGAGACATCCAAATAAGATCCAAATAAGACAAGTATTATAATTTTTATAAAACGAAGAAAGTAATATATTAATCATTCACGTTGTAGATGGTTGAAACTACTACACAACTTAATGTTAAAACTAGTCATCTGAAAAGCAACATTCACACAATCTAGTGGTAAGGTAGGCCATGTGACCTCTTCCACTATTCTCATAGCCGTCTAATTTGCAAAGATGATAAAAGCTTCTAAAAGAACTTACCAAAGATGAGGAGTCTAGTACCAAGAGCACTAAATATATAATTACCGTAAGTAATCAAAAGCGATAAGTCATCGACAATTACTTATACTTGAATTAATTTAATGTATGTATTGATGTCTTGATTTTTTTTCTTGATAAATGTATTGATTAATCAATTAATTGATATTAATATCAATAACAAAATATAAATCAATATCACTTTTATAAATTTACAATTGTCGTAGGCAAACAAAATGGTACGTCAAAGCATATTATGCTCATAACTTAGGGTTATGATCCATAGCATGCGGTGGCTAAGAAGGGTTATCCAACCAACAATATCGCATCGTTCATCTGTTAGATGGACGGTTCAAATTCAAACAATTTTCGATACATCCGCTATAAAGATCAACGGACGTCCGTTATTCTTTACCTCAGAGGCTAAAAAACCTGAAATTACGATCCCGACCTTGTTTTAAAATAGAGTTTCATCCGCTTTTATTAACCCCGAATGGAATCTCATCCGCTGTTCTTTATCACGGATAACAGTAATGAACCAATGAAATTTTAACACATGTCAAAAAGAAATTGCTAGGGTGGAAAGACAATTACATCCATTGAAATTTACTGCGGATGAAACATGTGTCTTTGTATTTCAGAATCCAATGTTCATTGAATTCTGGCCCTCATTCGATGAAGTTTAATACGGATGTGTCAGGTTTTAACTAATCAGGACTCCACACGTGTCAGTCTTTCAGATGTTTGAGATATGAAAATGATGGTCAACCAACTACATATGTCCACATGTCAACGTGTCACTGAAAAACGCAAAAAAAATGAAATATTAGCTCTTCATTTTTCATACGGTCAGTTCATAGTGTTTTCAGTGTGTTTTCACTTCACAAAACTTCTTATGGAGTCACATTTTGATTACGAATACGAAGATGAAGAAGTCTTGTCTTCCAATAATCTGATCCAAAGTGATGAAATCGAGAATTCAGAGCCCTTTTAAAGGTAAAACGTTCAACATATTGCAATAAGCGAAGACATGTTATAAAGCTTCTGCATAAAGCACGAGATTCCAGGTGAAGATCAAGACCAGTAGGAACGCACACGTTAAGAAGATTTATGTTCTTGGATGTTCACTTATCAATTTGCGGAAAAATCAATTGAAAGCAGCGAGCTAGAAGTTAAGGAAAGAATGAGAAAAAGAGACCATGTACAACGTACGGGTTGCAAAGCGAGAATGTTCGTCGTCCACCGTCCAACGGAAGACATGTGGGTTGTTACATGGTATGAAGGCGGTCATGATCATCCTCTGGTTCCTCCTAGCAAAGTGAATCTTATGTCCACAAGAGAAAATACCACTCCAGTTGCGAGATCTTTTATTTCTCTTATGGACAAATCGGGAATCGGAGCGAGCAGAATGATGAACATGCTTCGGCGCAAGTCTGAGGCATCAAAATGTCGGATTTTCTGAGAGAGATATCCGTAATGAGCTTCGGGATTTGATAAATGTTTGAGATGACAATGTCGGGGATACACAGTCTACAGTAAAATATCTGAAGAAGCTCAACAGTGATGGAATGGACAACCTTTTCTATTGTTATAAGACCGACTTGGAGAACAGAATCGACACAATTGTTTGGGTTATCTCGGATGACTTACGAATGTTTGGAGATACATTCATGTTGATATCACATATCGAACGAACAAATATTCTATGCCTTTCGCATCGTTCACTGGAGTGAATCATCAGTATCATTGGATCTATTCGATTTTGCACTATTGAGAGATGAAATCGAAGAAACCATCGAATGGGTGTTAAATACTTGGTTGGAAGCAATGAAGAAGAAATCTCCCAAAACAATCATCATGGATCAAGATAGAGCGATGCGCAATGCAATCGCTCGGGTTTTTCCACACATTCACCATGCATTGTGCTCTTGGCACACCACGTCGAAATATCCAGAGAAGCTACATCAAGTTTATTCGCGTCATCCGGACACGTTTAAACGGGATTTTCAGATTTGTGTGCTGAAATCACTAACAATTGAGGTGTTGAAGCACGATGGCGACAGTTGTTGATTGACAATAGGTTAACAGACAATGAATGGTTACATTCTCTGTACATGGTGAAGGAAAAATGGATTCCGACATACTCAAAACGTTTTTTTGCTGTCGGGATGAGCACCACTTCGAGGAGCTATGAATCATTTCTTCGATCAATATGTTAACAGCTCGACGACGATGAAGGATTTTATTGTGAGATCTCAAGAAGCATTGGATAAACAGTATTCTCGGGAAAGGAAGGCAGATTACGAAACAACCTACAAGAGTCATACTATGATTCTACATTCCCCTTTACAGGTTCACGGTGCAAGGTTGCGCCATCTCAATCTTTCCTATTTTCCTCCCCTTAAACGCAAGTAACATCATTGTAGATCCATTCCTGAATTTACGAAGGAGATCTTTCGTAGATCTCAATCTTTCCTATTTTCTTCCCCTCCGTTGTACTCAAGCTTCAAAAGGCAATTCAGCAACATCTCAAGATGTCGACGTGTATAAGATGACAAACACCTTTGATCCTCGAGTACAACGGAGGACGTATAGATTGGCTCATCATACGAAGGTTGACGTCATTGCTTGTACTTGTTTGATGTTCGAGCATTCGGGACATTTGTTACGGTTTCTTGACATCAATTGCAAGACTAAGATTACTGAATACCTCATCCTTGACCGTTGGAGAAAAGATGCAAACAGGATCGATGGCCAGAGTATCTATGTGTCACAAGATGAGATGGATTAGTCTTCATCACAGACGATGAGGTACAACCATCTATGTCGATTGTTCCAGGGTTTGGCAATGCAAGCATCTTGTTCGAAATAGGGTCACAACTATGCTTTGAAATTAATAGAAAGGGAAAGATTAGTATTTCGAAGTTCGCCCCTGATCCCGATGAAACAAATGGAGTGTCTCTAGAAGACCAAGGGCATACAGTCTACCAAGAGTCGGACAATACAGCAGATGTCGATGATGTGATCTTGGATCCGATTATATCTCAAATAAAACTTCGCAAGAAGGAAACACGTATCAAACGTGGGATTGAACAAACGCACGATGTCAAGAAACTTAGAAAGTGTTCCTTTTGTAAATGTTACACGGATCACGATAGAAAAAACCATGACAAAGTTATCGCACAAAGATCATCCAAAGTACCCAAAGAAGATGAGTGATTGTATTGTGTTATGAATAATGGTTGTACGTAATTGTATCGTTGTAACGTTGGACATCGTTGTAATGTTGGATGATTGCAGTTGAATAATGGATTTGTCGTCTTCTTTTTTTGATTTTTTTGGATAAAAAATAAACCCTAACCCTTATCAAACCCTAACCCTTGAGAAACCCTAAACCCCCTATTAAAACCTAACCCCTTAACCAGCTTGGTCCCAAAAATGAGCATTCAATCTTTTCCACGGAAGCAAGCATTGGGAAGCGCAAAAGCTGCGGATGTGACTGCCTCGTGAATTCATGAAACTGATTGTTTGACCCATTCAATACATCCGTAATTCTTTTTAGCGGAAGTATCCATTATACTTTCAAACGAAGGAAAGATTCCCCTATAAAAACCACTAATGCCCATCAGTTTCTCAAGAGTTCAGAATGTTTCGTCATCAAAGATCACTGTTATGTTTCCTCATCTTTCCCATCAGTTCGTGTTAAGTATATGGAGCAAAGACTAAATTTGTGCTGCCTGTATAAACCATGTTCGTCCATTTTGTGTTTGGAGTAAGCTTTTCGAATCCGTCATGACACAAAATGGACGAAAATTGTTTAGATGATTATCAATCTCGATGATCATTCATAATCTACAGGTGGCACTCATTTCATTTTGTGCCGAGCCATTGAAGAACTTATATGAAGCATAACAAGAATGAGCGGATGGATGATTTTGTAGCAAGATCACAAATGAGGATTTGTCCCATATACGTAGCACGAATATGTCCGATGGATCTTGTAATCGTGTTATGTATTATGACAAATTTGCATTTCCTATGATCATAGTGCTGTGTAACCGGACATTATTGGACATTACAAACCCTTAAAAACTATAATTAACAAAAAAAAAAAATCCGGTGAACTTTACAACGGATGCAAAAACGCAGCGTTTTGCTCCGGTTACACTTAACAACGGAAGTTGTCCCGACAAATAAAATAAAAAAAATGTCATAAATGACGTCCGTTGAACTCTACAACGGAAGATATATATCTTCTGCTGAAAAGTTCCACGAATGAGCTTAATTAACCACAGTCCAGAAGTTCTGTTTGTTCGTCAACTTTCGATTCAAACTCTCAAACTCTTCGTCCTCTGGCCATTTTGTGATTCAAACATCATTTTCGTACCGATATCAAGGTAAATTTAACTTGCATGCATCCGACGTTGTTGTTTTTATTTAGGGTTTGTATCTGTTGTTTTTATTCTCTGAAGCGTTTTTGTTCGATGTAGAGCTTGTCGCCTCACCATGGACGGACCCATCGACAATTTCATACTTTGGGACTAAAGTGAACATGTTTCGGATGATATTTGAAACCACATCGTGAGTATTTTCATGAATTTCTTGCATGTCTTTCGTGAAAGTTAATTCGTGAATCGTATAGGGCCATGTTATACGTGAGTATGTTATTTCTTGTGTTTGAATCATATGGGGCCGGTTGTGATCGTGATCGTGAAATTGAGTTTGAGTGGCGTTGGTGGTATAGGGTCGGTTTTTGAAGCGTGATCGTGAAATTTTTCTCGCATTTTTTAGGGTTGTGGTCGTGAGTACATTATTTTTCTTGCATAACTTTTTCAAGCGTTTTTTGTGATTGTGATCATGAGTAAATTTCGATTGTATTTTCGTGAATATCAACAAGAGAGAGGGGTGATTGTCTCGAATCAGGCGACGACCGTTTTGATCGGTCGGGACTTGAATCCTATCCAGAGATATTGGACCGAGGCAACTGGTTTCGAGGCCTTCGTTCAAACCGGGCATTGCATTTTACCTCACGCAAGACTTACGCTTTTGTTCCGAAACGCTTGACATTGTTGTAGGTAAAAATTCTTTTATGTTCATAGTTTGATTGAAAATCTCTTATGTGATTGAAACTGTCTTAAATTCTCTTATTTCCACATAGGTGTGATCGTATGAACGGATTTCCATTGGACGACCTATTCCACTTCCCAAAATCAAGAATGATTTGCCCCGGGTTAAGCAATGACGGACCGAACAGGTCACCAAGAAGGATGGAGAGAAGACGCCAAAGAGGCAGCCTTGAAGGAAAATCCCGCATCACCATCTTGTTTTTTTATCGTGGGGAGTTTTATAGGATGCAGGTGTATTCAAAATTGTTTTTCTTATCACCAAATACTTCCACAATTTTTTTTAAAACCTAATGGTCTCTTTGTTTGACGAGGACATCTTCATGGTTATCAACGTCGTAGTTGGGATGGCTTATACTCCGCTTATACATGGGCCGATCGTGGAGTATCAAATACCACATACAGTCATGCAGCAATTCTTTGGATGCTTCCAAAACATTCCTAGCCCTCCTGTGGATATAAGGGCACTGAGGCAGCCGCTCTATACGGATCTGAGAGATAAGTTTAGGCAAGTGGATGCGGAGGCACTACGATCCGACCACTTGATTCTTTGGGACGCTTGGCAGGCATCATTAGATGCTATTGTTACATATATGACAGAGGCCTTATCCATCGAGGATTATTTTTCATGGTATAGACGCGTCACTCGATTGCATATTCATCTTCCAAACCCCAACCCCGATCCAGTATACGAGGCTCGTTCCTTATTTGATCAGTGTTGGGCTCTTTTCATCGTAAATATAGTTTTTTTTTCTTTAAATAAATTCGTTAGCACATTTTTAATTGTTGTAGGATTTTAAAAAAAAATTAATCTAATTTCAGATTGCGAGTCATCGATACTTCGTCGACAGCATTAGGGATGCAGAGGTCGTCCTTCCTGACCATATCGCGGCTCTACTTCCACCAATGGATGCACAATACGAGTCTTTTATGGCCTCACTTCTAGAGAGGAAGAGAAAGGATACAAGACATGACGATGTTGGCCAGAGCATACCCATACGAAGAGTTTTCCCATTACTCAGAGCCAGCTCACATCTGTCACAGTGCCACAGGAGCCATCTCACAGTCAGCCCTTCGGGAGCATGAGCCTATTCTTTGGGCCAATCCCATGGCTACTATAGATTGGTCATATAAGGCCGAGCATCTGATTCCCTAGCCGCCTATGTCATTCCTCGAGTATTCCCTGCTTTTGATTGTTATCGAGTGCTTACTCCAGCAGCATCCCTAGGAGAGCTCCCTACAGTTTCTCCAGCCCCTACTCCCACTGCTTCTGGAGTGGTTGACTCCGTGACCGTATATCGTGGCCCTAAGGGCCATCCAATGAAGAAGATTGCTCCCGCAAAGTTGGCAAGGGTAATGCAAGACATAATCTATGCTCCATCATCTACTGATTCTGATTTTCTAGTTACTTTGGAGCAGAGCAGGAGACTTTATGACTTGACGTAGCGTGCGTTGAAATCACTTGCTCCTGATCAGTAGTTATTTGATGAGGTAATTTTCGCATATGCTAGGCTGATAATTTCGAGGCCATCTTGCCAAAGAAATGGGGTATATGTTGTAGTTGCGTTTTTGTGCAAATATGCTCAAGGGATTTAGGCAATTGATTTGCGCAGAAGGTGCAGAAAAAACCTATGCCGCTCCTCGAGGTCCCTAAAGATCCGATCATTTCACATATGTGAGAAGCGAAAGCCAAATTCCTATCCATAGTGCTTCACTTGTGATGATTCCCATGTGCATCAACTCATATTTCATCTTGTACGTGTTTAATCTGGGTAAATGAACTGTGCATCTTCTCGATCCTTCGCATGTATACCAATTGCATCACGGTAGCGAAGATATATAACATACAAACCAAATATATAATGAGTTTCTACATGGAACGATCTTCTTTTATTGGTTTTACCTTTTCTTCACTAATTTGGCTCGTTTTGTGTTATGCAAACGGAATACTTTGCACATCTTCTTCGATCAATGCACCCGGCAAGTTCAAGAACAAACAAGCTCCCAAGTTGTTTGTCGTTAAAAAACGACTGAAGCAGACTAAGCACAATGATTGCGGGATATATGTGCTGAAGTATATGGATCACATCAAGTAAGGGATCAAATGATAGATTTAACATGGACCATCGACGATACCGACAATTGTAGACATAGGATTGTTTATGAGTTGTTGACTTGCAAGATTCGAGAGTACCTCAACAATAAGGACAATCATCAAATGCTTATATGTTGACTTATATGATGAATGTTTAAATGATTCTATAATAGATGTTTGTTGTTTTTTTGTTGAGCTGTTGTTTGCATTGTTCTTTTTTTTCTTTTTTTTTGTTCAGTTCAGGAATGTATTCAGAAAAATTGAAAACAATACAAGTTAACAGTTTTTTGTTCTATAAGTTCATACGGGGTACTTTATAGCGGATGACATTTTCTTGAACCGGTCCATCCGCTATACTTAATTATGGATGACAGTTTAATAGAAATAACAGACATCATATTTGGCTTTAAAAAAAACAAGAGTCCATCTGATATAAATTATCAGGAAGGGTTAAATTTGTAATTTCAACTTATCTATAATCTGTCATAAATTTCAGCAGTCTCTGTTCTACTTTTTCGTGGATAAAAATGGTTCTGATTTTAATCGAGTCGTACATTTTCCAAATGAACGACTCACATTTGTTGACTACCTAAACTTACTCAATCACAGCTGGCTATGGATCAACTCTCCATAACTCAACATTTGGTCGTACATTCATAATTCGTAAAAATTGTTTGTTGTATTGATTTTTTTTTAGATGAAAAGAATAATATTTTATTAAAAAAAGTAACATTTTAGGATAACCATGGTTTTTGTCTTTACACAATGTTAAATTCTCTAAAATTTTGACCTAGAGTAAGAGATACAACTTTATTACACAATCAAACAACAAAGAAAAATAACACAAAGAGAAACAAAAGCCACATGCAAAGCCGGCTACAAACTAGTTGAACTTATTTCAAAAGCTTTCTTTGTACACAGTACTTATTTGGTGTTGTAAATCATAAAACACAGGTGATGATGGTCAAATGCCATTGTTAGCAACGAATCAACAGGCCAATACGACTACAACTATAATAGCCAACTGCAGCCAACATCACTTATGCTACAAGAATTAAGAAACACGATAAGACCGATACATAATTGGTAAAGATGAAGCAAAACCGAGAAAACCACCATGGCACATTCTTCAGTCTCAAAAAGTTTAGCACGTTCATAGAAATAACATAATGCTTTCATATGGGATATAAACTCAACTGAAGTATATGCCCACATCAAACTCCATTACCTAGAAATTCCGAACAAGGTGCAAGACTGTACTCCGATGAAACACAACAAAATCCCACAGCTACAACAGTGATGTTGGCAGAAGAAAAGCACATCTAGTTATCAGCAATTGTAACTTCCACCTCCACACCAGGTTCAATTGTGATTGAGGTGATCTGTTTCACGACTTCCGGGGAGCTGAAAAGGTCAATCACTCGCTTGTGAACTCGCAGCTCAAATCGATCCCAGGTGTTTGTACCTGCCCCAAAAAAATAATCAAAGGGATTAAGACTGACAAAAAAGGAAAGAGGAATACATCAATAAATAAAAAATAAATAAATAAAATCAAAATAAGGTTCTGTCAAACTATACAAAGGAAATGAAATGTTTGGTTGAACAAAGATCATCAACAAAGTGGCTCCAATAAGTCAGAAGCAATATGGGAAAAACATAGTTTAGGTATGCCATATTAAAATCAACAGTCAAGATGGTGGTGACAGATTTGTTTGGGATATGAGCCAACTTGAGGATAATGGGCATGTTAATTAGTAGACTCTTATCCCGAAATATATCTTCCCATCGCATTTTAATCTTGATCGTAAATTTTAATATGACACACCTAAATTTAAATATGCCATGACAAATATTTGTCAACCCCCTAGAATAAAACTTAAACACCACTGTAAAATGTCTAGACAACCTCAGCAGCAAGAGCACTTCAAAAAAATGGACAAGGGAAATTAACAATCATTTATTCTACTGGATGAATCAGATGATTACATATGATAAAAAGACTAAATTCTGATTCACAAGTATCCCATGAAGTTACCTTCACCACAAGGGGACTTCCTCGTAGTAATGTGAAGAACCTTGGTTGGCATTCTCACTGGTCCCTTCACACGCAGCCTCTTATCCTTGGCTCCTCGGACGAGATCAGCACAGACTGTAGTTAACCAAACATGATATAATTTAGCGATTAAATGCTTCATGCAAGACAATCTAACTTAAGTAGCTACAGCAGAACAGCTATTGGATTTGTTTAAGGTAGTAGTCTGTTTAGTCCACCACTAGGAACAAATCTAAGCCAAATCTTGTGGATACTAAGCCAACACTATTTAGTATATTTCTACAGAAGATCAACTCTTCATATCGTCCATTATTGCCGAGATGAGTCAAAGAAATTCTCTATTTGCACTAGAAGTATGAAATGCACCTCAATTCAGCTGGAGTCACAATACAAGTCCCCGTATAAAGTTGGTGCCATTAGGAGGCTGCGGTTCTATTGCTACCCAGAAAAAAGGTAAATGAAAGGCATGAAGTACTATGTGCAAACTGTTTAATAAAGAGAGTAAAAGACTTATCAGCTTCAAATCCAATAATTTGAATTTAGAAATTACTGTCACTAGTTCCTGATGAGTGGCAGTGACACCATAAAAATTAAATTGAAAGGTGTAAGCTAAAGTCATTTCACACAGTTTTTAGCAAGCATACAGCATGCTATATTGCTTTTCATGAGAAGTTCAAACTACTGGAAAGTGAATATTGATGAACATGTTCAGTAGAAATATGTACCAGGACATTTGGAAAACAGTACAACATAAGTTCTTGGCGTTACTAACACACCCTGAGCGCAGCACGCCAAACATACAAGTACTAACCAAACCTAGCGGCCTCCATCAACAAAAATTTTCAAGAAAACAGAGCAAAGAACATGAAGGAGGAATAGTACCCGCATACAAAGAGCTCACAAGAAAACAAACCCCTAAACAGACATATCAAACTTTTCCCCTGGAAATGCTTATTCGCTAGCCCATCTTCATCTGTCCATCTTCGAGTATAAAACCCTGCTCTACCCCTTGACAGCTCACAGTCCCGAGAAGTCCATAGAAAACCACTTCCACACTAAAATATGGCAGGCAGGACTATCACTGCTCAAGTTAAAATAACCACTACTTACATCCATGTGTCATGCCAGACCACCACATTAGTCCAATGATAACCCAGATCCATATTTTAACTACCCATACCCTTAGCCGAAAGTCAAATACTTGCCAGTATAGCTACAGATCACTAGCACAGATGAAATCCGAATCCATAAACCTCAAAATCAAAACCCAGCAAATCAACAAAAGCAAACTACAAACACCAAACAACACTTCAACATAATCGGATCACCCAACCAACGAACAAGCTAAAAAGAGACAATTCGACAAAGAATGGAAGAAAATGGGCAGCAGACCCTTCTCGAGATTCTTGACGTTCTTGGAGGACAGAGTAATCCTGATCTTGTGGATCTGCTCCTGCGTCTCCTCCAACCCTGCCTTCGCCTGCTTCACTGGTGGTGCGTACGCTGCCGCCATGTTTCTTCCCGCAGATACTGCACAAACACAGATATCGAAATCAGATCCATCGATTAGTGCTTGTAAAGCATGTCAGTTTGAATCTACTCAGAGAGTGCACCTTAGATTTGTTTTGAAAGGTGTGAGGGAGAAAAGCGAGAGGAAAGAAACCCTCGACGGCGCAGAAATGTAAGAAATTGTGCCATGTGCTTATATATATAGATATGGCTGTGCTAGGGTTTAGGACATTGCTCATGATTTCCCTTGATTTGTCCGCGGCTTTGTCGAGCTATCCCATCCGTCTCCCGCACGAGATGCTGACGCGTCGATGGACTCGGATACAAAGGAGCCCTTTATACTTTTAGATCTTTTTATAAATAAAATTATTAAATTAGGTTTATAGACAAATTAATTATCAAAATAAGTCAATTTTCAAAATATAATGAGAAAAGGTGCCCTTCGCAATCAAAAAATAACGCATCCTGCATCTTTAGTAAAAGAGAAGGCGCCCTGCGTCTTTAGTTGGGATGAAGACGCAGGACGCCTTTAATTTGGTTGGGAGATGAAAAAGGAGATAACCCACACCCTGCGCCTATAACTCGCAGACTCAAATCGGCCACCATTGTGAAACTGTATATGATTAATGATTGGAAAGTTCAAAGAATTATCTTCAAGGAACTCAAACAGCCTGAAAATTTGGTTAAAACAAAAAATAATATCAGGACGACAGAAGATACATTGTGGAGAAGAGTATGGCAGATCAGATGAACGATGAGGCTTCATCTTTTGTTGAGACATGGAGGTCGAGAAGAAAAAACTGTATACTTGAGGTTGGTAGTAGAAGCATGTCGAGCAATTCCATGAGTGAGATATCGGCGTCGACCCACACCGTAGGGAGCCTCGCCAAGACCAGTCGCACCGCTCCGGTCCATAATCACTCCTCCCCGAACCATACCCACGAAGCCTGACAACCAACTGCACGACCCGACCCCCTTTCCGCTCGCACCAGGCCTATGCGTGTCTTTCCTGTCCTTGGCCGGACTTCCCAGCATCGGCATCGGCATTCCCGGCATCACCTTTGGGAAGGCAGCTGCGCCTCTTGGAAGGCGCCCTGCGCGTTTAATTCAATCAAAGGCGTCCTGCGTTTTCGTTTTAAGATCGCGCAGGGCGACTTCTCTCACTACATTTTGAAAACTGACCCATTCTGGTAATTAACTTGTTTGTGAACCTAATTTGATAATTTTGTTTATAAAAAGACCTAAAATTATAAAAGACTCGATATAAAGTACTCCCATCCCAACGAAATAACAATTCGACAAGACACGCATATTTATATGTTTGTTGAATTTAAAAGAAATGTTCAATTTGTTATTGTGAATGTGAGGGAGAGGAAGATGAGAAAAAAAAAGAGAAAAAAATGATGGTGAGTGGATTAATTTGATGAGAAGTAGGGATAGTTTGGTTATTTTATATGAAAAAAACTGATAAATAAAAAAATATTATAATAGGATAATAAAAAAAAGTGTTGTAATTTGAATGGGACGGAGGGTATAAACAAACAAATTTTGTATTTATCCGAAAAAAAAAAAACTATCATGAATCATGTAAATTTTATTTAACCCAAATAAAACTCTAGTTTATTACAAACCAGAGACTTTAGTCCCTCTACAACACAAAGCACATATTAAGCATATAGATCGCATATCAAAAACATTAATCAAAACTACAAATATAAAATCCTCGGACTACATCAGCAAGCTCCAATGAACTACGCTATCCTTGATGGAATAGTCTTCGATTACGCTTCCGCCATAACATGTATGCCAGAGCAGCATGGCATCGTCTTCTTCGTGCTGCCATAATCGATTTGCCTCTCAGGACCTTAATCACTCGGTCAAACCAGTTCTCCCATGCTACAATACCAACTTCCCAAACAATCTTTCTTGAATACTCACAAGCACAAAATACATGATTTATAGTTTTCTCCTCTTGCTAGCATAACAAGCACAATCCATGAATTAGCATACCGTGACGAATCATCCAGTCCTTGGTTCCAATCCTCCTCATCAAAGCCAACCAAGTTATGAATCCATGATGAGTAAGCAGCTCCCTTGACCAAGCACAACGCCACTAAACACACTTAGGAGTTGGTGAATGAAGGAGCCCATACATATGCTTTGCAGAATAAATGTTCATCATAGGAAATTTCTGTACTAAATCAAGGAACTCATTCCTGATACTCAGTATACCTTTCCAATACCAGCTATTAGAAGATTTAACCATCACATCCAAAACATTATCTTCCCTTAAATACTTCTCATGGATTCATCTGCAAAGCTTTATTCCAAGCCAAAAGCTTCTTTAAACCAAGTCCACCCCTCATGACGTAAAAATAAAATAAATAAATAAACCAAGCCCATCTTTCACACGTTCAAATCATTCTTCTCATGACAGAACCTACATAAAAATAAAACAAACAAACAAACAAACCAGTAGTACCAACATTCCGAAACTACAACATAACTAAACACGACTTAAATTGACACAAAACAAACTAAACAAAGAAACCTAACTTAGAAAAACAGGAGTGTTTTTCACACTCATTGGTACAATCGTTCACTTATCTGAATCGTTGATTGAAGAGAAGAAGTTCACTATTCTGTACCGAAGATCTCGCTGTAGTAAAGCTGGGGTTGAATATGAGAAAACGAGTTCCTTAGTTGATCTTATAGAGTATTTGTGAATGCTTGTAAGTGTTTGTTGTAAGTCTCAAACAATCTGATAGTGAATCACCTCTTGGATTGACTACATTAGTCACCAAGAATAACTGGACTAGGTTTTATTGATCATTTTGACAATGATGTCTAAACCAATATAAATCATTGTGTTTTTTATTGTGCTTTTTTAAGAATTTTTTAGAATCACTTGATAAACACAAAGAAATCAAAACATATCGCCAAGCTAGATTGCAGATCATTCATTCCACAAATATCAAACCCAAATGATCCAAACAAGAAGATTTACAAGCCCAAAGCTCAGTAATCAAAGGATGAGAAAGATGGGGTGATGGTGGACAGAAGAACTAGAAACCAAATCTTGAAAGCCCTACATGATGATATGTTTGAAAAAATGATCCATACAAAAACTGCTAAAGAAGCATAGGAGGCTCTACTGTTGAGGAATGAAGGAACAAAGGATGTAAGAGAGAACAAGAAGGATGTGCTGATGCAATAATATGATTGAGTGAGCATGACACATGATGAGACCCTCACTATCTTCTATGAGAGGTTAAATGTCTTGGTGAATAATCTCAATACCTTAAAAAAAACCATTGTGAACAAGAAGGTCAATTTGAAATTCATGAGATCCCTTAGTGAATTGTGGAGCACTAAGACCACAACAATGAGGAAGTCAAGAGATCTAGCCAAGAGGTCTCTTGCGTAACTTTTTAATGTACATCACACCTATAATCTTGAAGTAGAGCAGAAGAAACAACTTGATGAGATAATGAAGAAGACCTTGGCCTCACATCTCAAAAAATAAAAAAAAAATTGCTCAAATCCATAGCTGAACAAGACTCAAGCACTAATGAATCACTTCAAGAGGATCTATCTTTGATGGGAAAAAAGTTTAGAAAGCTATTTTAAAAGAAAAACTTCAAGAAGAACCCTTGTTAAAAAAAAATGAAGGAAGTAAGCTCAAAAGGAAGTAAGCTATAATTGTGGCAAGGTAGCACTTTGCTATACAATAAAGAAGACTTCCACAAGACCGTACTTCAACAAAGAAGGACTTCAACAAAGGAGGTGCAACAAACAAAGAAAAAGCCTATGATGCAAAAACACGAAGTGAGACTAACTCAGAAAATGAAAAAAGTATTTGAAATGCACAACTATGTCGGATGACAAAAAGTGAATAGGTGACATAGCACGACATCAACCAGCAGTTTTTTCTTCTTGGTGTGGGACCCACCATCACAAGAGAGGAGACACTGCTTGTTTCTTATAAGACCATTCTCAGCAGTTTTTCTATTCATATTCCTATTATATAGTGCTACAATGTCATTTTTCGATATAAAGATGCAGTTTTTGACTCAATCACTAACAAATTTTCTATACTGATTCCCTATACCATTTTTTTATACTTTTCATATACTATTTTTTCATATTCAAATATTTTATTAATATTTTGTATATTATTTGTGATATATAAGTCTCTAAATGATTTTTTTTTCATTATTGAAAAAAGTATTTTTTTAATAAAAAATAATTTCATGATATTTTTTATTGAAATTAATATTTTATAAGTTTGATATTTTATTCAGTAAATTATCTAAAACTATAAAAATTCAAAAAATATTACAAAGAGATACATGCGAAAAAATAATGCAAAAATATACAACTCAAAAGTGTGAATTTGCCCAAGCACTCTGTTTCATGGAAACTACAAGAGTTGCTCAGTCACATTACTTCGCAAACCTGGCGCTCTGTTTTAGAAATTGTAGTTTTTTGTAATTATTTTTCCGAGTGTTGATTTTAGAATTTTTTTTAATTTTTTGTATTTTTGGGTGAATTTTTCTATTTTATTTTAAATTATAGTGATTCATTTTTATAATTTTATATAATTTAAAATAATGATAAATGTGGTATAGGGAATGCATTCATGCCCTAGAAATGGAGAATTTTGTTAGGGATAGAGAATCTGTTGCCTTTGTCATTTTTCACAAGAACCCTTATCTATAGAGTTAGAGAATCATTTAGGCCATGTTTGATACCCAGGATAGTGGGGGATTGGATAACTAATATCTGCTAATCCTATGTTTGGTAGAAAAATAAACACTTGGATTATTAATCCCACTTAGGGGGATAACACCTCTAATCCCCTCACTATTAATCTCACCTCCTTCATGGTATTACTAATCCCCAAAGCGAGATAAGTATCGCAACCCGCTCGTCGCTAGACCTGAAAAATTCGACCCAAACCCGAGGGCACTCGCAAAAACGATTGGGTATTGGGTCGAGGATTTAGCACCAGTAAAAATTGGGTCTTTTTATCCATGGGTAAAATTACTCAAACCGTTATGACCCAATCCATGGGCACCCGCAACCCGCTAGCTCTTCTCACATGTTTATATTTTAGTTATCATCTAATGTAATTAGTTAAGAAAAGATATATTTAATTCTAATAAGATATTATTGGTTTGTATATGTAGCAGCTACCCATATTTACTTCATTTTTTTCCAATTTGATTATCATTTTGATTAATTAGATGCTTCCGTTTTTCATCTGTAGTGAAGATTTGTGTAACGTCTATAAAAATATTTCTTGACCTTTACTATTTGTTTGAACTTTTGGATTTAATGTAATTTTATGATGAAAAATTGCATATTTGCTATGAAATTTGCAATGACATATGTATTTTCATTAATTATAGTTTTCAATTTCTAAAGCTATTTGGGTCCGGGTGCCCGTAACGGACGGGTAATGGATTGAAGATTTAGGACCCAATAACATTTGAGTCTTTTTACCCGTGTATAAAATTATCCAACCCGTGAGACCCACGGGTCGGGTGACCCAACCCAACCCGTCTGCCAGGTTTACTCGTTGCCCGTCTACCGTAACCCAATTGTCGCCCGACAATTGTCGACCGACCGAACGATGAATGCCGAACTTCATCCGGCTGAGCGTCAATCGTCGCCCGGCTGACCGATCGACCGTCGACGGTAGCCCGACTGTCGCCCGCCACCCCACGACCGCCATCCTACTGTCGCCTGACAGCTGTTCGACCCGAACCATAGCCCGCCCGACCATCGCTCGCCGCTCGACTAACTGACCATCGATCGCCGCTCGACTGACTGACCATCGATCGCCCACCGTCAACCATAGCCTGTTCATCTATCCGCCGTCCGAGCACCAACCGCCACCCGACCGACCATCGACCACATCGTAATCGTCGATCGTCGCCCGACCGTCTCCCATCAACCGTCACCTGACCGTCGACCACCGATCGCCAACAATCACCTGACCACCGATCGACTATCTCCCATCGTTTGCTTATTAATCTCCTTTGTATAAAACATGATTAGTGAAAATATAGGATAAGATAATTAATCCCAATATTAATAGTGAAGGGATTAATAATCTCTTTATTAGTTATTCTGCATTATCCCATCTTCGTACCAAACGAGGCGTTAGGGAATCCACTAATAATGTTCTAACGGTGTCCATCGTCTCTTCATTTTTCATAAAAAAAAAAAAGAGAGAGACAAAATCAGTCTTTTAACAAAAATAAAAAATCACTATTTAACACATACTTGATTAAGCTTTGTTGTTGTAATTAATAATGCTCAATTATATAGTAACCACAGTGTATGAATGTACATGATTTATATTATTACTAATTTTTTTTGATATATTTAGTGTAACGCCTGAACATTCCATAACATATTAAGATATAATAATACAAACGACGCCACTGTGGTTGAGTCCCAACATCCCAGTTAGGCAAAAATTACTTAATCGGTTAGGCACATAAATAAATAAAATCCATTTAGACATAATCCAATAATGTTATCAAATACAGCAAAAACTTCTCATTTATTACATATTTCACTAAGTTCATAAATCATAATACAGTAGATGCATATTAGCACCATAATTTATATTACATCTGTCCGTCATCTCTAACTCCTGAAAACACAGAAAAATAATAACTGTGAGCCATATGAGCTCAATAACGTATCGGCCCCCTTACCAGGGGTTACAAGAGAGAAAATGATAAGAAAAGAAAAGGGAAATGACCTCTTAGGTCATTTGATGCAGCACTCTGTAATTTATTATATCAATCCGACATTCATAATCATAATCTCAAAAATACAGTGAAGACAAACAATAGATGTAACGCCCCCCAGATTTCCGTGCTGGAAGACACGTGGGCTTTATGCCGTTACGGACCCGGTCCGTTACAAGGCTGAATAAACCGAATGGGTTTAAGGGTATAGAAGTCAAGGAAAATTATAACCAATAGCCACAGTCATAGCTTATAACTTCAAATACCTATTTTAATTATAGCATTGGAGCAGAAGCAATGCAGATCGATTATTACATCAAACAATATAGACATCTGATCTGCTATAATCTCCGAAGTACGTGGATTCATCTATATGCATGCAAGCTCATGCTAAGAGCCTTCAGCTGCTGTTGGGGGCATACCTGCAATTGAAAAATATAACCGTGAGCTAATGAAGCTCAGCAACCTCAGGTATATGAATCCCAATTACAGCAAACTTTCGCTAACGGCTATGACGACCGCCGAAAATCCCTAAAATATTTTTATGTAATATAGGAAAATATGGGCGCCATATCAATCAGTATCGTTTTACATTGCTTTATATGGTTTCGTATCGCTTTTACGAGTCATTCCTTTTTTTAGTATTTAATTAGGGTTCATGACTTGACTCAGAAGCGACAACTCCAAGGATATAACCGACTCGGAGTACAGAAATAAAGATGTCAATCGTCATCCGGGCTACCCAACAGATTTTGTTTTTGCACCTGCCTACTCTGTGCGACTTAGAGTGGTCGCGACCCAAGGCCATAGCGGGCGCGACGGTGCAGCCCGGCCAAAATGCCAGATTCTGTCCCGTCGCGGGCGCGACCCATGATGGTCGCGGCCGCGACGAGTCTGCTGCCCAGAACCTGCAGGAAACTCACGTCCGATGCCCACGGATCCCCAATTATCATCAAAACGCATACAAACCATTGCATACACATCGTTCATAGCATAATCATGTCCCAAACATGCACGAACGTGCTTAAATCATGTGAACGAATAAAAGAAGCGTCTCGGACGAGTGAGGTTACCTCGAACACGTTTGTTTCCTCGAAGTGGTTCTCATCCCTCGGCTTCCTGCTTCTTTTATCCCGCCTCCTCGCTGTGATTGCTGCCTGAAAACGACGATGACAGCGATGATGCAGATGATGGCAGTGAGGAAGTGATGACGAGATGACGAAGATGATGATGATGATGATGATGATGATGATGATGATAAGAGATGCGTAGGCTGAAGATGGTGGAGGCTGGCGGCGTTGGCTGATGGTGTTGGTGGCCGCTGGTAGAGATGGCAGGTGAGAGTGGAAGGGTGAGAGTGGTGGTGGGTGTGGTGAGTGCGAGTGATGGAAGAAAGGGAGAAAGGTAGGAAGTGGGCGGGAGAGTGAAGGAGTGGGTGAGATATCTCGCTCCGTCCCTAGGTACGTTTCGTTCAATCTATTATTCATCTAATTTCTTAATATTAATTCATCAATAATTTATTTGCATTGATAGATTTATCCCATATACGAAAATATGACCTCCTGAGTCATAATTCATTATTTAGAGGATTAAATCGATAGTCCTTACGCGCAACGTTTATAACGTTATAATGTTGTAATGTTATTCGTTCGTAATATTTATTGACGTGTTCAACTATTCATCCCAAATATTTCATCGTTATATTTGATTTAGTAATCAAATATTTCCTTGAGTTAAATCTATAATCTTTATGCGCGATTATATTTTGATTCGTAACGTTATATGTGACGTCTTTTATTCGCGCTTTATTTACATACGTACTGTACGTACGTTATATATTCATTTTTAAATCCTCAAAATTTTTGGGTATTATAATAGATACCCTCAATGTTATAATTGTGCCATTGACAAGACTTATTCAATTTCAATTTATCAAGCTTTATTCAACTTTAGCAAAAGGGACATCCGCGAACGGGGATCAGCCAAACCGGAGCGCAGAGTTTTCCTCATACCAAAACAACCTCACAGGGTCGATGAAAGAATGTCACCACCAAGTCACTGTATAACTCAAACAACAGAGACAATACTTTTTATGTTTTATACTATAGAGTTATCTCTCAAATTATGGATTTACACTTTTTTTACTCACTCATTCTCTTTATACCAGTAATCAAGGTATAACATAAACACACACATCATCTTGTCACGACACAAAGAAGTTGAAGTCAGTATTTTATGTCAATCACATTTAGTGACCACATCCACAAATTCCAATGCATATTATTCTACTTATGATATAATAATACGCATCACCATACACAATAAATCTATACGTTACGTTCTTATTGTAACTTTCTTACACGCACGCTCAACTTGTCCTTTACGTCTCAACAAGCGGAGTCTTCAAGTCCTATAACATGATAGGATTCACATATTAATACATTTGTTTGTTCGCGTTGCGGTATTAAACATATTTATTCGTACTTCGTGCAAAACCATTAGTGTTATTCTGTGAGTGTTTGAAATTGTTTTGGGGTCAAAACGATCATTCTCAATCCAGAAGGTTCTGAGATGGTATCCCGACCTCTGGGACGGACATCCCGACCTCTGAAATAGATGTCTCGGTCTCTAAATTGGACGTCCCGACCTCGGAAATGAGCTTCCTGACCTCTAAAACGGGTGTCTTGTATACAACTCCAAAAATTATTTGGTGAAATTCTACATAAACCACACTTCTATACCTTTCCAATTAAGGCTTTCATCATAAAACTTTACCAATAATAGCAGTTAATTATTTTAAGTTTATATTTTTTGCTACTTTGAACAGTTTGACCTTACTTCACTAATTACCTCATAACTCTCTACATACTACTTCAAATAATTATTGGTAAAATGTTCTGAAAATTATACTTCCATACCTTTTCAGTGATATAAGACTTGTTTTTTATGGCCTTCTATATAATTTCATATTAAGGCACAAAGTCATCTTTATAATCTATTTTTTACAGGTTGACATATCTGTATGTTTTGATTTATATCTTAAGATTTACAACTACAAATCATGTTTTGTTAACTTATTTAAGAACTAAACATGTGAAAATAAAACATATATTAATATCAACATTTATAAACAAGTATACAATTTTTCATAAAATCAAATGTGTGGTTCAAAAGTGATGGCAACACGTATTTGTCTACTGCTGCAGCACCTTTCATTTTTCCTTTTTTGTATTGTTGGACTTGTGTCGATTTATATTACTATTTCATGGTCAAAGTGCTATGTTTTTCCTTTTTCTCCACACATAAAAAAGTACGAATCGGTTGAATTCCAAACTCCTGGAAATAACACCATCAAAATGCAAGGTTTATTTCATTCATATTTAATCATCCAAAAAGTTTCAATATACATCTAGATATCGAATAAAACAATCATTTATAATTAAATATCCAAAATTTGGTTAAGGACTTATATGTCCTCCGCCTAACCTATGTGACTCGTTCTGCTTCACTCATTGTTGACTTTCACTCCCAATCCAAGACAAGAAATCACGACCACGATCACCTTCCTGCTTCCCGCCTGCGACAACCCTCGACGTCAATAATTCATCTCTCGATTTCCTCTCCATCTCTTTCTCCAATCCATCTCCCCATGGAAAAATTTCACTCTGTTCAAGAACAATACAATGTGCATCGCAGACAAGAACTTCACCACCACTAAGTCACAGACTCCAAGGGGGTTCTCCACACCACTGCCATGACGATCATAGCCTCCTCCTTCTACTTGGAACTCTGAGAAGAAGAAACCGACACCGCCACTGCTGTCGCTAGGCCATCCAGCGGATGAAGTCCGATTGCTTTTCATGTTATCCATAAAGTGTCTGCAGGGGATTCTCCTTATGTGAAGGCGAAGCATGTTCAAGTTTGGGTCTTAATCTGTGGGTTTTTCTTTGGAGTGGATTTTGGGACGAAACAACTATTGGTATTAATCAGTAGTGAAGGACATGTTTGAAAAGGTATAGATGTCGCACTGAGTGGTGTGGCCAACAAGCCATCTCGCGATCGAAAATGACGATCATTTTTTCAGTTAGGTGGATATCCATTTAATTTTTAGCATACCTCACGTGTGTGTTCAATGATACTGCCCTATGAACGGTCCTTGTTGGTGTTGTTCAACTGATCTACTTTATTTTGGCGTAGATCCATTTCCATCTTTGGAAGTGAACAATAATGCTGAAGTTTTTATATTGGAGTTTGAAGGGGCCTCTGAGATTCCTCATGAAGAATCAACGAATATGCTCTTCCCAGGCTTGGATGTGAGTGCTATAAGAGAATCTCACGACGTAATGACCATAGAAATGGTTCAGGTAATCAAGATCTTGTTGGCATCAGAAGAACATAACAGCAAGCAATTATAGGTAGCGAGTTCAACCCAAATTCCCTTGATCTTGTGAAAATAGACGGCTACAAAATCATTATTTTGTTGCAAGGTTGCAACTGTGTGTTCCAAAGCAAAGATTCAAACGTCATTGGAGGGATAAATATCCTTCAAGACATGCACAACATAATCAACGTAAAGTACGGATGCAACAAGTTTGTATTGATCGAATTGAGTAACCACAATAATACCATGTTGTTAACGCGACTGTCAATTGACTTGACTGTAACCTTCTAAGTGGATTACTTGGGAGATCGGTACCAGGATTATTGGAAAGGATGAAGGTAGAAGAAAGGATTATCATTGCCACCGATATGTTGTGTTTGGAGGATTAGAGGTGTTGGTAATTTGAGTGGTGGATTGTTCAGAACCAGTAGGGGTCATGGGGATTGTGTTGTGAAAGGATAAAGATGATAGGTACCTCATAGTTGCTCAAATGCACTCAAGGAACAACAAAAGAGAATGAGAAGAAAATGACGCAAGTATTTATAATAGAAACCATAAGTATCAAGAGAAAAACTCACTTGTCATCAAACCGATGAAACTAAATCCACTATATGGACAAAATGAGGGCACTCATACCTTGAGGCTCACTGAAAAGAAAAGGAAAAAAAAAAAAGAAAAACGGCGGGGGACAAAAACTTCAATAAGCTTATAAAGGCAAATGTGTTTCTTCACTCACTCCCATACATTCCTAGAAGGAAAAAGACACATGATAGTCTCTGCGATTCGAATCAATCAAGGAGGGAAGGGGTGAATTGAGCATTGAAAATTATTCGTAAACAACACAAATAAACAAATAGTGCGGCAGAATAGGGGTTAGGACCGGTACCAATGCTGAAACCTAGACAGCCAATTCGTAACTCAGACAGGACTCCAACTTATATTTCCAATTCAACTACTATTGACAGTCTAATAACACTGTTTCCAATTCCATTTTACAAGTTAAAGTTGGTTGATTACTCGAATGAGTTTGGATCTCGATCTTGTTGTAGTGAATCATTGTCAAACATAACCAAGAAAACAAAAAGTAAATGGACACAAGAATTTATACTCGTATCCTTGCATTTAACAAATTATTAACTACAAGGGTAATCCAGTCCCCCTTAGGGGATTTTAAACTCTTGCACTATTTCCTCTTACTACAAACAGTTTCGGCTCGTAACTCAAGGACAACAAATCGTACAGTTGAACCTATCCTAAAGTTATAACCCAGCTCCACAAGCCTAACTGTTCAGTGGTATTTGTACCACGTTATGACTGCATTTTGATCTTAATTTGTTTATTTCAAATATGTTTCAGTTTATTTATTTATTTTAATATTCTTTTGTTAGGTTGTTAAATAAAGAAGATTGGAGAGAAAACCCAAAAATAAAAATAAAAATGGTTTTACAAAATGATGAAATCATGGTTTCATAGAATGAAACCATGATCCAGATTGTTAGTAAATTTGGCGATATAGTACAGAGATGTGAAAACATGATTTATTGATTGAGATCGTGGCTTGGAAATTTTGAAGAGTCAAATTTGTTCCAATTTATCTCCTATAAATATTTATTATTGGGGAGATTAAAAAAGGAGACATGCTGCCAAAGAAAAATAGAGAGGAAACTCACAACAAAAAAAAGTAAAAAAAGAGACTAGTTTTCTACGAGATCGGATATACGAGATCGATCTACTAGTTTTATCTTCTCTAGTTTTCTATTTGATTAGTAAATGATGATGTCTTTTAGTTTTAGGATTTCGTTTCGAATCATCATGAACTACTCTTATTTTTCTAAAGTTCTGATGAAGCCGTGATTGATGTATGGATAATCGTTGTTGAATTTTATTCTAGTTCACTCATCCATGTTGAGAATTTTTGTTCAATCGTAATGCTAGTGATTGCTTGATCAACAATTGCATGATTTAGGTTTTTAATATTAGTTCGAGAGAATAGTATCAAATTTAGCCTCTCTTTAGGAATTCCATGAAATTTGATAAGAAAGAGATATTTATGAATTCATGCTATCCTTATAACTGATCAAAAGAAAATTAACATACCTATTTAGGTATTACGGTAAAAGTAGACAGTAACAGAAATTGCCAATTGATAACATCAATAAATAAAATCCTGTTGTTTTTTAGAAAAGAATCAAAAAGACAAAATCAAAAAAATAAATTATAACTTTGTTGATCTAGTTTTTTCCTATTGATACTGTTAATTGGCAACTTCTGCTGCTGCCTCCTTTATCCGTAGATATTATCATATCTTAAAAAAATATGATAAATAAATAAGATGAAATTGATAGTCAACATGATGATGAATTAGAGTGAAAGAAACATAAAAAATCCATATTGTTTATCTTTGTTTAGTGGAACGTCTTATATTTTTATCACATTAAAGTTCAAACGTTATTCTCTAACTCCATCACTTTTATTACTTGTTGGCTTAGATTAGTTAGCCACACAAATTTCATCAATTTATTATAATAAATCAAAGCTATTAGGATTAGTTAAATTAAATTCTTGCTAGAGTCCTCGTGGGAACGATAGTTAACGCATCATTATATTACTTGATCGACATCGTGCACTTGCCATTTAAACGCGCATAAATTTGATGACGAATACTAACTCTAGACTTTCTACAAACCCCTAGTTATATCCCGAACTAGCTATCCGTCGAAGTATGGGATCGGTTTCATTTACAAACTCTACGGACAACAATCGAATACAAGACTCGATATAACCCTACAACAATCACAACACTTAAAAGTTATCTAGGAGCACGCACAGGTTTAGAATTCAGTTGAGATGGTCATGGTAAAAAGGAATTCAAAACCATTTTCAAACCTTAGTTGATGAAAACGAAAACAAACACTTGTAAACTTTGATCTCCAAAATCATCTTAGCTGCAATCGGTTTGTGCATACTTAGGGTTTCAAAACAACAGAGTTTTCTTTAAATACCCTCCAGAAATCAGTTTGTGTGTGTGTATTAGTGGGCGGTTTGTTTGTAACAAAAGTCCTACAAAAATAAAAACAAACCTTAACCACTTTTCCCAATAATGAAAACCACGTAATATGTGTCAAAATAAATAGAAAAACATTTTAAATCTTTGACTCATCACGAAATATGCAAAACATAATTTTAAGATCTGGACCCACACTTGAATAAATCAAAATAGCTCTTGAAAATGCACATTATTCATGGGACTGGTACCTAACCAAACCAGAACACTAAAAACATTTGAAACCCTTTTTAGATTTGATGGTCCTAAAATACTTAAGTAATGCTAGATTGTCAGACTTTTATTTTTGGACTACATGTTTGGATTTACATCAAGACTCATTGTAGCTGCAAATGCTTCCACATGTCCGAGATGATGTAAACACTTCACTTGCACCTTGATTCTTCAATCTCTTCCATAAAGGGAATTTGAATCCCTTTTGTGAAATACCCTGTGTGTGAGTGTACATGTTCACCAACTATAACAATCACACAAAATATATCAAGCCACCTTGTGAGAAATAAAATGTGTTATCATCAAAACTATGGAATGAAAGAATATACACATAAGAGTCCAACACCATATATATAACAAAGTCATCAAACCCAAATGTCTCCCCAAATCCATTAAGTCACCAAGCATTAACCTCCATTTTTAAACTTTTTCACTAAGATGAAGCAATATCAATTTGCGTAATTAATGAAGCCAAATAATGTTTAAGTAACATCCAACATGACTAAAACGTCCAAAACGTGATTCGAGTCAAAAGGATACCAAATGAGAGTGAATCTCACAAATTTGACTAGAACGTTGTGACGGACCAAAATTTTGTCGGTATATTTTTTGGCTTAGATCACGAGGAGAACAATTTCGTTTTGATTATTGTACCCTAAAATTAGATATCGTAAAATCGCTTTCAGCTTCTTCAATCAAGAAATTGGAATAAAAAATCGAACTCATCCTCTTACCACTTCGATTGGGAGTGACTGACAAGAATGGGCTATGATAATTGGTTTTTTTTATTTGTTGATGGTGAGATTAGTGACCCAATCTCTTTAATGGTTTTTTTTGATCGTGTGTGTCATTTAGGCAATCTATTTATATATAAAAAAAGTTTTTTTTTATATCAAGTTTGGTTAATGATGCATTAAGGACATAGCTTATCAATAATTGTCCATAGTGACTCTAGATTTTCTTTGACCCGCAACGACTTTTGATTTTCTTATCCAAACAAGTCCAACAATGACTCAAGTAAGCCACCACCTTTTCGCCATCAATGGTGATCAAATTAATGATAGCGTGCAATGATTCAAACAAACCCACAACTTTGGCCACTAATGGTGATCAAATTGATGATATTGTGCCAGGACATCTTTTCATGTATAAGACTCTGGTGATATCGATCGTTATACTTGACAATCATATGTAATAAGGAAAAGTGATGAGCCAAAATTCGATACCTTTGACATGATATGATATTTTCAAAATATAATTTGATGTCCCAAAGTCTCAAAAAATACAACATACAACTACCAACTACGTCAAAATAAAGGGCAAAATTATAATGGAAAAAAAAAACGGACAAAAAAACCAAAGCTAAACGGAGAAAAAAAAAAACTTCCTAAACCTTTATATACGTTCACATAAATGACCACATAAAAACAACCAATCACATCACAAACATAAACCCTCATTTCATTTCCTCAAAATCAAAATTTAAAGAATGAAAAAAGAAAGTGGACAGGTTAAGGACTAGTGGGCATAAAACAAATCGCTATTGAAACAAGGCGATAACATTGGATTATTGATGACAGGAGAAAAGAAAGCAAACGTAATGCTGCTAGTTTTTACTTTTTTTTGTCCAAACGCTGCGTCGTAGCAGTGGGTTAACTGCACCATGCAGCACAAACCATTTGAAGGGGCCGAAGGCTTCTTAGTTAATTGGTCAAGGAAGGCAGCAGGCGCGCAAATTATCCAATTTTGATACGGGGAGGTAGTGACAATAAATAACAATACCGGGCTCTACGAGTCTGGTAATTGGAATGAGTACAATCTAAATCCCTTAACGAGGATCCATTGGAGGGCAAGTCTGGTGCCAGCAGTCGCGGTAATTCCAGCTCCAAAAGCGTATATTTAAGTTGTTGCAGTTAAAAAGCTCGTAATTGGACCTTGGGACGTGACGACCGGTCCGTCTTTTGGTGTGCACGTCTGTCTGGGCGTCGCATGCAGCGTCACCTGACACCTTCTCCCTACGTGGAGGTGTCGGTGGAGTATGGCCTCCCGTGTCGTAGGTCTCGACGCGGTTGGCCCAAATGGGAAGCTCGGGGCAACGGATGCCGTGACAATGGGTGGTCAGCGAGGCCGAAAGGCACGGTCACGACGTCTTGTCACCGCATGGTTTTCCGCCGCTTGTTTTGGTCCCGTCCCGCCACCATGGCGGGATGCACGAGGCGACCCCAGATCAGGCGGGGTTACCAGAGTCTCACTGATTCAAAATAAGTAGATGAATACCCAATTGAATTTTTTACTTGCTAAAAGAAAAAACATTGACGAAATCAATGGTCAAGATTTTTTTTGAGCAAATTAGGTAAATGATCTTTATTCCCTATATATATTGCAAAAAAGGGACTAAAGTACCTTTACTAAAGTATCACTTTTTTTTATAATGGAAAAAAAACCGACACAAAAACCAAAGCTAGACGGAGAGAAAAAACCCCCCCTAAACCTTTATATACGTTCACATAAAAACAACCAATCACATCACAAACATAAACCCTTATTCCATTTCCTCAAAAAAGAAAAAGAAAAGTGGACACGTTAAGGACTAGTGGGTATAAAACAAATCGCTAATGAAGCAAAACAATAACATTGGATTATTGATGACTGGAGAAAAGAAAGCAAATGTAGCGCTGCTATTTTTTTTTTTTGTTTTTGTCCAAACGCTGGTCGCAACAGTGGGTTAACTACACCATGCAGCACAAACCATTTGAAGGGGTCAAAGGCTCCTTAATTGGTAAAAAAGAGTCTCATTGGTTCAAAAAAAGTAGATGAATACTCAAATGAATTTTTTACTGGTTAAAAGAAAAAAAATGGACGAAATCAATAGTCAAGATTTTTTTGAGCTAATTAGGTAAAGGATCTTTAATCGCTATATATATATCGAAAAAAAGGGAGTAAATTACCTTTAGTAAAGATAGATAAAGACATTCATAAAAATATGATAATTGACGTCGTTTATTATCAACTATACCCATGGATATTATCATCAGTTTGTTTACATTGTGTTTATAAAATTTAGGAGCCATCGATGACTCATACCTTTGAAAATGATATGGTTTATTTATGGATTAATTTTAACAGTTGATTCTAATGGTTTCTATTTTTAAGGATTGAAGTGTTAGAATGATTCTCACTTTTGTTATCATGTTTCATTGGAGTAAATGATCATATTTAAGGACCGAATTATTGAGAAACGACGTGCATCATCGTTTTTCATGAGTACCTTTAACTATCATAGTTAAATACACTTTAGCCCCTTCAAACCCTATATCTATATAGGGAAAAGAGAAGCTGTTGTTGATACAATCAAATTGGCTGCCACTGCAGATTCTCATTAGTTGATTTTTTCAAATTAAATTGTTTTTAAATTTTTGAATTTTAAACTTTTGAAAAAATGATAGTTAAATTTGAGATTGATCGCTACAAAAAAAAAATCCTATTTAGCAACGGAACAAATCCGTCTCTAAATGAATAAAATCCGTCGCTGACATAACTTTGCGACGGATTTAGCGACGGACTAGTACGTCGCTACACGTCTCGTCGCTAAGCCTGAACTAGCGACGGATCCGTCGCCAAAGTGAAACAATTAGCGACGGACAGACTTTCCGTCGCTAAATGTTTAATATTTATTTTTATGAAAAAATAAATAGCGACGGAATCCGTCTCTAAAATGTTTAATTCAAAATAAAAAATGAATTTTATTTTTAGCGACGGCATCCTTCGCTAAAAGGTTAAATACTTCCAAAACATTTAGCGACCGATTCCGTCGCTAATCACATATTTTATATGTATTCAGATATATATTAGCGATGGATTTCGTCTCTAAAAACAGAATTTTTAGCGACGAAATCCGTCGCTAAAATGTTTAATTCAAAAAGCAAAATGAATTTTATTTTTAGAGACGGAATCCGTCGCTAAGTACATATTTTTCAAATATATATTAGCGAGGGATTCCGTCTCTAATCTCATAATTTTTCTTCATGTTTTAGAGACGGATTTCATCGCTAAATATAATTTTATTTAAAAAAAATAAATGAAAAATACAGAAACTGCAGAAATCCCTGTATTAAATTACAAT
>JAOVYX010010508.1:0-33789 GCA_035668315.1 Drosera spatulata | reverse complement strand
AGTTATGATCATGTTTGTAATAAATATGTTTGAGACAGTATTTTAAGATTCCGTCGCGTATCTGTATAATATTTAAGCAAACTTGTGGACTTAGTATGATGATGCTTTAAGTGTAATTTATTTAGTACTTATTCTAAACTCAGTTAAGTTGAATTGTCTCACTAGGATTTGTAGGACCCTAACGGTAGTAATGCTACGTAGGTTTTAGAAAAAGATCGAAAAACTCGGGACGTTACATCATATGAGCTGAATTTATCAGATCCCGAGGGAGATTAATCAATCAGTATACTTACTTAATTTATAAAATTGACATGTATTTCATGATATGTAATTTTCATGGAATGTCACTCAAGGTTGTTTTAGATTTTTTTTTTTGTTAATTATTTATTATTTTTTGTCTTTATTATTCATTAAAAGATCAAGCTCAATACTCAACTAAATAAAAATTCATCCAATTAAACCTAATTATTTTGACCGTTAATCTTCCCGTAACATCCGTTTCGGTTATTGTCATCATCGAAATTCCATTGAAAATTTCTCAATTAAATTTTGTCATCAAGTTTTGTTTCCTATTCTCCTCCTATGCCAGTCATTTGTGGGATCCTGTTTGTACGTCATTGTTTTTCTACGTTCATTTTTTTCTCGTAACGTCAAAAAAAAAATCACTTTCTCAAGAAACGAGTTTACTGTTTCTAAAGAAATCGTTTTCTGAGAAGACGATTTCTAACCAACAAAAATCACAAATCACTTGAAACCATTTTTTCTTTAAGAGATGATTTCTTGTGTCACTTGAATCCGTTTTTTTTTTAAGATGTGTATTAAATAACTTGAAATTTTTTGTTCGTTCATCTTATATTATATTTCTTAATCAAGTTATAACTTTATTTCTGTTGTTGTCTAAGTTTTGTATTAATTTTCATAAAAATCTTTCCAAAATATAAATGTAGCTCCATTTATTGACAAAAAATGATCTTCTCAGAAAGTAATTATTGATGAAAAATCGTTTTTTGAAAAAACGATTTTTTCAAAAATAATAAACTCGTTTTTTAAAAAAATAATTTTTATTTTGACGAGAAAAATTTGAACCTCAAATAATTACTCTCATGTTTGTACCCCTTCTCAACCTTCATTTCCTACACACAACATATGAATCCTCTTCTGAAAAAACGATTTTTACAAAAATAATAAACTCAATTTAAAAAAAAAATGATTTATACTTTGATCATAAAAATTTGAACCTCAAATAATTACTCTCATGTTTGTACCCCTTCTCAACCTTCATTTCCTACACACAACATACGAGTCCTCTCGCTCGACGACCCCTTTCCGTTTGATCTCCGATCGATTCCGGCGATTGCGACGGCGAAGGTATTGGCGTAGGGACTATCCCATAGTCAAGAAAGTCCTCGAATCGCGAACAGATTCCCTAGATCTCCTCACATCACCCAACACGCTCTCAGAATTCTACGCCGACAACACTCCACAGTCTCGCCGCAGCCTGAGGTCCGCGATCCAGAAGTGAGAGCTGTCGATTGACCAGGAATTCCTCCTCGTTAGGTTCAATTAGCAAAGTATACACACCATCAGAGAAAGGGGTCTCGAAGGCTCCATTTAGCAGCTGGTAAGGCCCTAAGTTGCGGTCAATGACTCCGGTAGTCCGGTTCACATCAACCCATCAGCCACCGGTACTCTTCAATCCTATAAAATTATTGGAATATGAGAAAGCAAATCAAGAAGTACTATCTCCGTCCCAAAATATAGTGAATGTTTTGATTCGATATGCTAGTATATATATATTGAATTTTTATGATATTTGATAAAAAAAAATAGTATTTTTTAATGATAATGTGGTGTAAGTGAAATTTAGAAAAAAGAATGGGGAAGGAGATAGTGAATGTACTGTAACAGATAATGATTTGTTTTGGTTTTTTTATGTGAAAAGATTACTACGTATGATATGTTGGTTATATTTTGGGACGGCTCAAATAGAAAAATGTGATCTATAATATGGAACCGAGGGAATACTTTGTCCAGATGTTGACATGACTATCTATTGATTATAGGTTACATACTGTTAAGGTATACATTCTTCATTTTTTATCATCAGTTCGAATTTTTGATAGAGTTGATTTGTTGATATGATAGCAGAGCAAATCGTGACAAGAGATCGCGAGTTCGATCTCCATCTCCTCCAATTTATTATCATCTATATGATTTATTATATAGATCAATATATATAGCACTTGGTATGAACTGATATATATATAGGTCCACATATATAGCATTTGGTATGAACTGATATATATAGGGATTGTTAATAGATACATTCTTTGGTGGTACGATGAATATTAATGCATTTGCAAGGCAAATACTCATCAATGCTGGTGGGATATTTGAAAGAACTATTTTCCCAGGAAAATACGCTCTTTAAATGTGATCTTCGTTATATAAGAATGAGGTCTTCACTCAGCAAGCCCTTCCAAGAGATCTCATTAACAGCTATGTGGCAACTCTATATGTGACTAACAAATGTCTCTCCGCTGATAGAGTCTATTCTAAGCAGCGAAAGAAAAAATAAATGAAAAATACAATAACATAGGAAGAAATATCATAATCTGTACCTACATGAACTCCATGTTTCTCTTTTCTTATGATTAGGGGAACGGCTTTCAAGGACTCAAACTACCCTCACGGAAACAGACTATTCATAGAGGACTATGTATTTGCTGTTGACGGGCTAGAGATCTCGTCAGCAATCAAAACATGGGTCAAAGAGTATTGTTCATTTTACTACAGAACCGACAACATGATCGCAGAGGACGTCGAGCTACAATCTTGGTGGAAAGATATCAGGGACAAGCGTCATGGTGACAAGAAGGATAAGATTGGATGGTCTGAAATGAAGACCATCCATGAGTTGACAGAAACCTGCACCATCATCATATGGGTGGCTTCTGCTCTTCACGCTGCAATCAACTTTGGGCAATACCCTTATGCTGGTTACCTACCCAAGAGGCCAACCATAAACCGTCGTTTTATGCCTGAACCAGGCACTCCTAAGTTTGAAGAACTCGAGTGAAACCTGAAACTGCTTTCTTGAAGACAATAACAAAGCAAGTTTCAGACCTTGCTTGGTGTTTCCCTAATAGAGATAATATCCACGCATTCTTCTAATGAGGTCTATCTTGGGCACAGAGACAGTCGAGAATGGACCCTAGATGCCGCCCCGTTATAAGCATTTGAGAACTTCGGCAAAAGGTTACATGAAATACACGTTGCTTTATCCTAGTAGTGAGAGCGGACTGACTGGCAAAGGGATACCAAGAAGCACCTCAATCTGACTTTTTTGTAAATTGCTTTATAGATTGTGAGCCATGTAGCATGTAAATATGAATTCGGCCATATAGCATATAAATATGAATTCGGCCATGTGCATATAAATATGACTTTGGCCATGTAGCTTGTAAATAAGAATTCCCTTCCATTCGTTGCTATTTTAGAGAGAAAAAATTAGCACTCTCTAATCCATGCAACTCTTAGTTTCATGCCAATATAGATACCAAATTCCGACATTCATGACAGTCTTGACAAACCAATATACTCACTAGATCTATACTGACAACTAGTACATGACGCTCTCTCCGTAATTCTGGTAGCGCGGTGTATCACGAGTAGCAATCGTTCATCCAGTCCCTTTGATCATTTCCCAAAACCAATATTTTTTGAAACACCAAGCTGTACTTAGCAAGACAACATCACTTACTTCCTAAGCATCCAATATAGTGTTATAAAGAGGCATAAGCCAATAAAGGCTATTTATCAGTTTGGTATTGCTTTGTTTCAATGGATCAATGTCTTGTCCCATGACAACGCCCAATATAAAAGCCATTTCCATTCCCAATACCACATATTTTAGGCAAGGTTCACTCCTGATGGAGGAAGCCCGATGACGAAATCCCATAGACGAAAACCCATATATTTTATTATATGAAATAGCCCAAATTTAATTAGGGTTTATATGTGTGTGTGTGTTTTTTGATTTTTGGGGAAAAAGATTGTGATGCGTGTGCGAGGGAATAGGGCAGTCGTTCACAAGCTTCGACACATAGGATAGTTGTTGCAATACATCCAAACCACATTCAGCATGAAGGCCAGACATGCACTGTGCGGGTTATTTTGGAAGGCTGTTTGGAGGTCAATCCGATGTCGGATCTTCGTAAAATTTGATGAGCGCGTTCCTCTCTCATTGATCTTTAATCTGAAACTTACAGTGTGTCGTTTGGAGTACTCTACACTGAGATATTGCTGACAGAACACAGGGTTGTTTTGTGGATAGTGTTCGACTCTTACCTTTGTTAAATCAGATTTTGTCATGGGTTTGGTTTGCTATTGTTGATTGCCTCTAGTGCTATCTAGAGAGGACCTTACGTACCCATTATTTCGTTGATAGTGGAGCTTTAAAGTGGGTTTTGATCTCGTGATTTTTTACTCCTCACCTTGAGGGGTTTTCCACGTAAAAATCATGTCTTTGCATCTTTACTATTTTCTGTTCTACTTCGTTTGTTTCCTAACAGGTTAACACAAATGAGAGATGATTTATTCCGCATTGTTTTATGTCCTACCTTCCATCAAAGTGGTATCAGAGCCGAGGTCGTATTTGGTTTGACTTGTGTTGAACAATGGAGACAAATACGAGTAGAATGATTATGTTGAATGGTTCGAATTACCATATGTGGAAAGGAAAGATAAAAGATTTGCTCTATGTGAAAGATTATTACTTGCCCGTGTTTTCTAAACAGAAGCCTGCGGACAAATCTGATGATCAGTGGAATATTTTGCAACGTCAAGTTTGTGGTTACATCAGACAGTGGGTTGATGACAATGTGCTGAATCATATATCAGGGGAATAGAATGCTCGCACCTGGAGTAAGCTCGAGGAGTTGTAGGCTCGAAAGACAGGGAACAACAAACTATTTATGATTAAATAGTTGATGACATTGCGATATCGTGATGGTACTCCGTTAGCTGATCATTTGAATTCCTTTATGGGAATTAAAAATCACTCGGCTAGAATGAAGATCGCATTTGATGATGAGTTCCAAGTTTTATGGTTACTCGGCACTCTACCTGACTCATGGGAGACTTTCCGAACTTCGTTGTCTAATTCTGCTCCAGATGGTACTATTACCATGGATCTCGCCAAGAGTAGTATTCTAAATGAAGAGATGAGAAGTAAGACGTTGTTGAGAACAGAGATAGAAGCAATAGTCGTGGTTCAATGAATAGAGGTAAGAGTCGAAGCAAAACCAAAGGTGCGTCCAACTAGTATGCAAATGTTGAATGTCATCATTGTCATCAGAAAGGTCATCTTAAGAGATTCTGTCGTGTTCTGAAGAGAGAGTTGAATGACCAGGGCAAAGAGAAGAAGTCTGAGACAGATAAAAAAGATAACCGAGTTGTAACAGTTTCTAATGGGTTTCTATTAGTGTTTGATGGTGATGCTGTGAATTTTATTTCATGAGACCAGCTGGGTCATTGACAGTGGTATATCGGTTCATGCTACATCTCGTAGGGATTTCTTCATATCGTACAGAACAGGTGACTATGCTCCCATGAAGATGGAAAATAATGGACTTGCAGCAGTTGTAGACATGGGGATATATGCCTAGAGACCAATAATGGCACGAGGTTAGTATTGCATGGTGTCAGACATATTCCGGATATTCGTCTGAACTTGATTTCTATGGGTAAGTCGGATGATGAAGGTTTTTGCAGCACCTTCAATGATGGCCGATGGAAGCTCACTAAGGGTTCTTTGGTTGTGGCTCGAGGAACCAAACACTCTTCTTTGTACATCACATAAGCGAAGTTGTGTGGTGATAGGATTTTTGCAGTCGATGAGGATGAGAAAGCAAAGTTGTGGCACAGAAGACTCGGTCATATCAATGAGAAGGGATTGTCTGTTTTGGCCAAGAAGAAGCTCCTTCCAAGTTTGAAAAATCCAGCGTTAAAGAGGTGTGCTCATTGCCTAGCAGGAAAGTAAAACAGAGTTGCTTTCAAAAGTTCTCCTTCTTCCAGAAAGCCATGTATTCTTGATTTGGTGTATTCTGATGTTTGTGGTCCTATGAAGATAAGAACACTTGGTGGGTCTCTCTATTTCGTTATCTTCATTGATGATTGCTCGAGGAAAGTATGGGTTTACACCTTAAAGTATAAAGACCAAGTGTTGGATGTTTTTAAACAATTTCATGCCTTAGTTGAGAGGCAAACAGGAAAGAAACTGAAATGCATCAAAACTGATAACGGAGGAGAGTATTGTGGTCCTTTTGATGAGTATTGCAGATAGCAGGGTATCAGACATCAAAAGACACCTCAGTTGAATGGTTTAGCTGAGAGAATGAATAGAACACTAGTTGAAAGGGCGAGATGCTTGCTTTCACATGCACAGTTACCAAGGTCCTTTTGGGGTGAGGTTTTGAATACTGTTGTTCATGTTATTAACCTTACTCCTTGCATTTCTTTGGATCTTGATGTTCCTGATCGAGTTTGGATGAGGGAAGATGTCTCGTATGATCACTTGAGTGTCTTTCGGTGCAAGGCATTTGTTCACATACCCAAAGATGAGAGATCGAAGCTCGATGTGAAATCTTGACAGTGTATATTCATCGGTTATGGGAAAGATGAGTTCGGCTATAAGTTTTATGATCCAGTTGAGAAGAAACTTGTAAGAAGAAGGGATGTTGTGTTCATGGAGGATCAGACTATTCGCGACATTGAGAAATCAGAGATTTCAACGTCACAGGTTAGTGATGATTTGATTGATTTGGATCCAGTTCCTTATGCACATGTGCCCATATAGGTTGAGGAAGATGAACAGGTTGATCCAGAAGTTATACATGTCCCAAAGCCAGTTGACATTGATGATGTCATTCCTGAACCAGAGATTCCAGCACAGATCCCAGTAAACGTTGCACAAATTGCTCCACAGAGTGTTCAGCTCCAACGGTCAACTAGAGATCCGAAATCGTCTATCAGATATCCTTCATATCAATATGTGACAGTGACTGATGCAGGTGAACCAAAATCCTATTCAGAGGCTTTGGATGATGAATGCCAGAGTAAATGGCTTGAGGCCATGCAGGATGAGATGAAGTCGCTCCACGACAATCATACCTTTGACCTAGTGAAATTGTCTAAAGGTAGAAAAGGCTTGAAGAATAAGTGGGTATTCAGGTTGAAGCATAATGAGTTAACTTCGGAGACACGGTATAAAGTCAGATTAGTTATTAAGGGATTCACTCAGAGGAAAGGGATTCACTGAAGAGATATTCTCACCAATTGTGAAGTTATCATCCGTTCATGTGGTTCTAGGCCTAGCTGCTAGCCTACACTTAGAGATTGAACAAATGGATGTCAAGACTACCTTCTTACATGGTGATCTGCAGGAAGAGATATATATGGAGCAACCAAAGGGTTTTGTTGTGCGAAGAAAAGAGGACTACGTCTGCGGGTTGAGAAAGAGTTTATATGGCCTAAAGCAAACGCCAAGACAATGGTACAAGAAGTTTGAGTCTGTTATGAAGCAGCATGGCTACAGGAAGACCAAAGATAACCATTGTGTATTCGTGCAAAGTTTTTCAGCTGAGGACTTTATTATTCTGTTGATATATGTTGATATATTGATTGTTAGCAAGAACGCTTCTCGTATTGACAGGTTGAAGAAGCAGTTGAGTCAGTCCTTTGTGATGAAGGACATGGGGCCAGCAAAGAAGATTCTTGGTATCAAGATTGATCAAGACAGAAATGCCAAGAAGCTATGGATATCACATGAGAAGTACATTGAGAAAGCACTTCAGAAGTTCAACATGGGAAATGCTAAAGTGGTAAGCTCTCCTATACCTTCACACTTTAAGTTGAGTGTTGATCAGAGTCCTTCAACAGATGAAGAGAGAAAGTACATATCACGAGTTCCTTACGCCTCAGCGGTTGGTAGCTTGATGTATGCGATGGTATGTTCGAGACCGGACATTGCTGATGCAGTTGGTATTATGAGTCATTTTCTGTTAAATCCAGGTAAAGCTCATATTGGGAAGCAGTGAAGTGGATATTGAGATATCTTCGAGATACTTAAAAACTCAGACTGTGTTTTGGAAATGATAAGCCGTCATTGGTCGGTTACATAGATTCAGATTTGACCGGAGATATCGACAGTTGAAAGTCTACTTCAGATTATTTGATGACTTTCTCAGAAGGAGCTGTTTTCTAGCAGTCGAGGTTGCAAAAATATGTTGCACCTTCTACGACAGAAGTAGAGTTAATCACAGCTACGGAAGCATGTAAGGAGATGCTTTGGATGAAGAGATTCATTCAAGATTTGGGATTCAAACAAGACCATTATGTGTTGTTTCGTGACAACCATAGTGCGATTCACCTCAGCAAGAATTCTACCTATCATGGTAAGACGAAGCACATTGATACTGGCTACACGTGGATTAGAGATGTCCTTGATGAGAAGAAGGTTCATCTTGAGAAGATTCACATAGATGATAATGGTGCTAATATGCCTACTAAAATATTGTCAAGACACAAGCTTGAGGTATGCCGTTCGATTGTGGGAATGACGTGCTCCTCCACTTCGTCGTGAAGAGGAGATTTGTTGGACCAATTTCACTTCTTGTGAAGGAAGTCTGATGACAAAAGCCCATATATTTTATTATATGGAAGAGCCCAAATTTGATTAAGGTTTATATATGTGTGTGTTTTGGTTTTTGGGGAAAAAGATTGTGATACGTGTGTGAAGGAATAGGACGGTCGTTCGTAAGCTTGGACACACAGGATAGTTGTTGCAATACATCCAAACCAGATTCAGCAAGAAGGCCAGGCACGGACAACAGCTTCGTCGAAATCGATCTCGACAGACTTTGTGCTGAAATTCTGCACTGTGCAATCAATTTTGGAAGGCTATTTGGAGGTTGATCGGGTGTTGGATCAAGGTGAAATTTGGTGAGCGCGTTCCTCTCTCGGTGATCTTTAATCTGAAACTAACGGTGTGTTGTTTGGAGTACTTTACATTGAGATATTGCTGACAGAATGCAGGGTTGTTTTTGTGGACAGTGTTTGGCTCTTACCTTTATTGAATGAGATTGTGTCATGGGTTTGGTTTGCTATTGTTGATGGTCTCTAGTGCTATCTAGAGAGGACCTTGTGTACCCATTATTTCATTGATAGTGGAGCTTTGAAGTGGGTTTCAGCCTCATGATTTTTTACTCCTCATATCAAGGGGTTTTCCACGTCAAAATCTTATCTTTGCATCTTTACTGTTTTCTACTTTATTTCGTTTGCTTCCTAACAGGTTAACACAAATGGAAGACGATTTATTCCGTATTATTTTATGTCCTATCTCCCATCAACATATTGAGTCTCAAATTCTTAGTTGCTACCCTCAGTACCTCGCGCGATATCGACACAGGATTTCAGCTACATCTGAACTATCTATATTCTCAAACAGCAATCCCAAAAAGCAGCACTGTTATTCCACCTGATACAACTAAATCTCATTTGGTTTTCAAGCAAAGGACAAAGAAAATACAAGAAGCTAATTGCTTTTATTAAAATATACATTAAGTGGGTTTTTTATCATCAGTTCGGATTTTTGGTAGAGTTGGTTCCAGGACATGATATCAGAGCAGGTCGTGACAAGAGGTCACGAGTTCGAACCCTGTCTCCCCCAATTTATTGTCATCTATGTGGTTTATTAACTGGGCCTTCTACCATCAGTTCAAATTGCTTTTTTCGAATTTAGTTAATCAGTTAAAATATACCTTGCAATTCAACTGTCTCGGATGCGCTTCGAATCAGGTTGATGGGCACTGAAACGAACCTACCCTTTACACATTCCCCTCGCCTAAAAAAATCTAAGTCAAAATGATAAAATGTCCCAATTTACACAGAAAACACCATCATTTAGGGCACCAAAAATGCCAACACCAATCCATTTTCAAGCAAAATGACATACCATTATTTAATCACCGAATCAGTTGATTCTCCATACATCGTAGTTCAATTGAATGTTGTACTGAGATAAAACAACAAAGTAGAAATAGAAACTGAAGGACCTGTTTGGTACAAGCCTATTTCGTATCGTCGTTGTTTTCTATTTTTTGTTTCGTTTCTATGATTGATGAAGCAGAATTTTTTTTCTTCTTGATTCTTGTTTTTTGAACGAATGAAATGCAAACAGAAAACAAAAAATCATAAAAAAGATTTTCAATTTTTTGTTTTCTGGTTCATCCGAGTACAATATTCAAGAGCTGTTTTATTGAAAAAAAATATTTTATTTTGTGAAGTGAATTTGGCTATCGTTGCTGGTTTCTGTTTCTATTACTGGTTTTTATAATTTTGAGCAGTGATATCAAATAGCCCCATCATGTTCATCTTTTTATTTTTTATTTTCATTTCATTAGTTGATGAAACGGAATATTTTTTACTATTTTTTGTTTTTAAAATAGTATCAGAAAAAATGATTTTTAATTTTTGTTTCATGTTTCATCAGGTTATCGTATACAAGACCCCTTTTAGAAAAAAAAAACCAATTTATTATATGAAATATTTTTTATTTTGGTTATTGATTTTTTGTTTCTATTATTGATTTTGATTTTCACTGTTTTAAGCAACCATTCAAGCTGCGCGGAAATTTTTCATTGTTTTCTATTTTTTTCAACCCTTGAGAAACAGAAATTAAAAATGAACAAGTCTGTTTCCCTGGTGAAACGAAAACCGAAAAACAACGATGATGCCAAACATGTCATGAAATTGATTGCGGTTTCCGAACTCAGTGAATCTTCGGCTAATTCTCCATACATTGCCATTCAATTGAGTTCTTGTTTGAATGCAATTATGTTAAACACTTTGAATAACATAAAAGCCTGGAATGCTGATGTGATTAATCACTAAACCAGAGAATAAATCATATGAAATGGTAGATTCGATGGGAATATCTGAACCTGATAAGCAGATTGATCAACGTCGAGTGATAATGGCGATATGCAAGGTGAGGAACACCGTGGAACATCGAGTTCGCCGGTGTTGATGAGTCCTAGTAAATTTTCTTGTTCCTTTCGCTTTAACGTCCACATATTATTTTGTTTGTGCATTCCGATAATCTCTATCAACAGAAAGGACTCTACTCCTAACCGTGATGTCAAGGATTTGATAATCAAGATAAATGTCAATACAATTCCTCATGTCAATCATGAATTTCATTATTTATGAACTAAAAAGTATTTCTTTCGTCTTATAATTTTTACAAAGATAAGTATTTTGAGGCATGTCGTTTTTTATACTTAACAATATAAAAAAATTATTTTTCTGACATAAGATTAAAGTTTATAATTTAATCTATCATTAGTGTTTTATAATAATTTTAGAAAAAATGATATTTGATCGTTTCAAACTCAACCACGAGATGCGTGCCATTGCAAAAATTTTTGAACGAAGGGAGTATTTAATAATACTCCTCCCGTCCCATATTATAGGCAACCGGTTGACTTGGTCCCTCGAGATATGTGTTGAATTTTTATAAAATTTGATAAAAAAAAAAAAGAATATTATTTTGAGTGATAGTGAGATTTACTGTATCAATTCTAAAAGAAATAGTGGAGTGTATTATAATAAATGGTGATTGTTTTGTTATTTTTTAAATGAAAATATTATTAAATAGGATATGTTGTTTATATTTTGAGACAATTTGAATAGGCAAACGTTGTCAATAGTATGGGACAAAGGGAGTACTTACGAGTTCAAAAGGAAAAATATCATTCCATCTGTACGAATGCTCTCATCGATAACCACTTTCGTACCTCTTCCATCAAGATTTTATACAAAAGAAAACATCTGAGGATATCAGAAAACAATCCTACTATATAAAAATAAATAGGGATAATGTTGCGCACATTCTCTATTCTACATTGATGTCTTTCCCATACCCTTATGCAATATGTTCCTTTCCTTTTTATTCCTATAATCTCTAGTGTCCAGAATAGTTGATTCAATGGTACATAAACATCCTTCTTAATCAAGAGGCCAAATAAACATTCAATGGTACATGTTGTTCTCTCCCTATTCTGTATCAGACGGGATTATCTTTGAGAGATTTGAATAACTCCTACTAATATATATTTTAGTCATTTTTGGGAGATCATGTATCCAAAATCGAAAGTTCAGGGTTAAACGTGCACTTCACCAGACTAATTTAGTGTCTGTTTGGCTGGACCTTATGTTAATCAAATTAACTTACAAGTATTTTATGTTTAATTCGACTGTTTGTTAAAAACACTCATAAGTTGTTCATTAACATATTCATAACCCTAACCATCGAATCCTCAACCACTGCCATCACCTTATTATCACATCACCATTCACCTCATTCTTCCTCTCCTCTATTGCAACCGAATGCACTCCCTCGCCCTTTCAAAGAACATGAAATTACCATCTTGCCACCAACCAACGACCCTCAAGAAACTTCCTTTCCGCAAACATAAATTTACCATCTAGCAGCCAATCAAATCATTCACTTGCTTTCATCATCCAAGAAAAACGAACGCAAATATTCATCGTTGCATGGCTTCGTCGATCATCAAAAACAACATGGAACATAACCGTAGCACCATGAAGAGGAAGCGATCGACTACCGCAGCAAAGAAGATCATTGGAACAGTGGTGTTGATGAAGACGGATGTTCTTGAGCTCAAAGTATTCCCTGCGATTGCCTTCGACCCTTTCAACGAGCCGCTTGGCTCCAAAATCTCCTTGCAGCTTGTTAGCTCCGTCAATGCCTATCCGGGTGACCCGTTCTCTGCTCGCCCTCCCTGTTCTTGATTTTCTTGTACTCGGTTTTCTTGTTCTTGCAGCAGTTGGTTTTCTTGTTTGATTAGTCAGTCACCTGGAAAACATGGCATAGAGTTCCATGAATACTGAGCAACACAAAGAGAAAACAATGCATAGAATGGTCTCATGATGATCTCATTTATAGGGTCCAAATCATTAATTGGAAGTTGGTTAGTTTGTATACTACGTTCCATGAAGTTTGGGGTTTGATGATGACTACGGAATCAAGCACTGATCAAGATATGCTATCATAACTTCACGAAACTCGGACACATTTCAGTATTCCATAATCGCATAATAGTTGGAAGCATGGGTTCTAAGTATTTTTGCGCCGATTGCCCGCTATTGATAACATAACATATGCGGCTTATGTGTGACAGTAGCCCATTTGAATGGAGATCGTGATATGGAAGGATTTTCCTGAAATCAAATCCACTGTCTAAATCTTAAATTAATTTATTTTTTTTGGTCGAAAAATGTTAAAATTATTTTGATCCTATGTCAAGTATGTACATGATGAAGTTCAGCCAGGAGTGCAATAGGAGAATATGATAATGAATTAAGAAGACCATGTTTGTGTCGTTTGTGCAGCTGATGAGAACAGAGGGAAAATAGGCAAGGCTTCTTACTTGGAAGAGTCGCTTATCAGGCATGCTGGACTAGCAGCGGGCGAGTCAGCTTACAAGGTGACCTTCGACAGTGGCGAGGATATCGGTGTTCCTGGGGCGGTGATAGTTAGGAATGAGCACAGCTATCGATTCTACCTCAGGACGATTACTCTGGAAGATGTTCCTGATCATGGCAAAGTCTTGATTGTCTGCAACTCCTGGGTTTATCAGGCATCTTTTTACAAGGGTCGCATTTTCTTCAGCAACAAGGTAAACAAGCGATTAGCATAGAGAAGATCTCTAACATTATACCAAAAGAATAACATCTGCATTTTGCTAATTGTAGACTATTGCTTTAACAGGCATACCTACCGCATGAGACGCCCGCTCCACTCATCAAGTATAGGGAAGAAGAACTAGAAGCACTGAGAGGAACTGGAGAAGGAAAACTTGAGGAATGGAAACGTATCTACGACTATGCTTACTATAATGATCTCGGAGATCCAGATAAAGGCCCAGAATATGTCCGGCCAATACTTGGTGGGTCAAGCGATTACCCTTACCCCCGCAGGGGAAGAACGGGCCGCCCCTCAACACAGACAGGTCAGATTCATCTTTCATCTTCATGATAATACTTAATCCTCTATATGAGTTTCATTGTGTCTACTCTTCATGGGTTGATGTGCTCTTTTGACCAGATCCCAAGAGCGAGAGCAAGGTGCAGCGTGTTCAGGAACCAGACATCTACGTTCCGAGGGATGAACGGGTTGGACATCTGAAGACGCTGGACTTCTTAGGTTATTTACTGCAATGCCTGTCTGAGGACATGATTCCCAAGCCCGAACCATTACCTAACAAAACCCCAGACGAGTTTCACAGTCTTCAAGATATTCAAAAGCTATATGAAGGAGGAATCAAGCTGCCTGAGACTAGCTTTCTTTCTAAAATCATAGAAAGCATGCCCTCCAAGGAGGCGAAACAGCAACTTCTTATTGATCGTAAACCGCGGCTCAAGTTCCCAATGCCTCAAGTAATCAAAGGTGTGTACCTAAAGCTTACTAGACATATCATATGACTCATACATATATTTTTTGAGTGAGTTGAATGTATCTCCCCGTGCAGAGGATAAGACAGCATGGAAGACAGATGAAGAATTTGCTAGGGAGATGCTAGCCGGAGTAAACCCTGTAATCATTCGCCTTCTTGAGGTGATTTATAGCTCTGAAGTTGCACACTTGGAGAGTTCACTCAAAGCCAAATCCACATGTCTCAGTAGACTTCAAACTCATAATTCCATATGCTTCGGTAGACTTAATTCGTAAGGATCTTGCTTTGCTCATTTCTAGTCACCTTCAAAATGCAGGAGTTTCCCCCACAGAGCAAGCTAGACCAAACAGTATACGGAAATCAGAACAGCTCGATAACCAAAGAGCATGTCGAAGATAAAATGAATGGTCTGACTGTGCATGAGGTAACGTTTCTGGAAAAATCTCCGATAGATATGCAAAAGTAAGTTCTGTGTCTCCATATGTTATTGTGGATGTGAACATTATCCTCTTTCAAATGTCTGCAGGCAATCGAGCAGAAAAAGTTATTCATATTAGATCATCATGACACAGTGATGCCGTACCTGAGAAGGATAAACACTACTTCAACCAAGGCTTATGCCAGCAGGACACCCCTGTTCTTAAACGATGATGGGACGTTGAAGCCATTGGCAGTTGAGCTGAGTTTACCAGATCCCGCGGGAGATCAATCTGGTCCAGTAAGCAAAGTATACACACCAGCAGAAGAAGGAGTTGCAGGCACCATTTGGCAGCTAGCAAAAGCCTATGTCACAGTCAATGACTCCGGTTCCCATCAACTCATCAGCCACTGGTACTCTACTGTCCAAACAAAGGATTCAAATATCAGTATGCAAGTTAATAAGTACTTCGTTCAAATATTGACATGGGTTTCTATCTTTCGCAGGTTACATACACATGCCGTGATGGAGCCATTTGTGATAGCCACAAATAGGCAACTAAGTGTGCTGCATCCGATATATAAGCTTCTACAGCCTCACTTCCGTGACACTATGAATATTAATGCAACAGCAAGAGAGGTACTCATCAATGCTGGAGGGATCTTCGAAAGAACTGTTTTCCCAGGGAAATACGCACTGGAAATGTCGTCTTCTTTATATAATAATTGGGCCTTCACTGAGCAAGCCCTTCCGAGAGATCTCATTAAAAGGTATGCGACAACTTGATCATATCTACTAAGAATGTTGTCTGCACAAATAAAGAGTCCACTAACACCCCAGCTACCCTTTTTTGCGACCAGGGGAATGGCCGTGAAGGACTCAAGCTACCCTCATGGATACAGACTATTGATAGAAGATTACCCATTTGCTGTTGATGGGCTCGAGATCTGGTCAGCTATTGAAACATGGGTCAAAGAGTACTGTTCATTTTACTACAGAACCGACAAGATGATTGCAGAGGATGTCGAGCTACAATCTTGGTGGAAAGACATCAGGGAGAAGGGCCATGGTGACAAGAAGGATGAGAACAGTGGATGGCCTGAAATGAAGACCTTCGATGAGTTGACAGAAACCTGCACCATCATCATATGGGTGGCTTCTGCTCTTCACGCCGCGATCAACTTTGGGCAATTCCCTTATGCTGGCTACCCACCAAACAGGCCAACAATAAGCCGCTGTTTCATGCCTGAACCAGGCACTCCTGAGTTTGAAGAACTTGAGTCGAAACCTGAAACTGCTTTCTTGAAGACAATAACAAGCAAGTTCGAGACCTTGCTTGGAGTTTCCCTAATAGAGATACTATCCAAGCATTCTTCTGATGAGGTCTATCTTGGGAAGAGAGACACTCGAGAATGGACTCAGGATGCTGCACCGTTACAAGCATTTGAGAACTTTGGGAAAAGGTTACGGGAAATCGAAAAGAGTATCACGGATAGGAACACCAGTGGCAGATGGAGGAACCGTGTCGGCCCTGTGAAGATGCCATACACACTGCTTTATCCTACTAGTGAGAGCGGAATAACAGGCAGAGGGATACCTAACAGCATCTCAATCTGATTTTTTTTTTTTTTCCGGTAAATAGCTTTAGAGATTGTAGGGCATGTAGCATGTAATATGAATTTGGCCACGTAGCTTGTAACATCTCTATCCGTTCTTAGCTATTTCAGATGGAAAATATTAGCACTCTCTATACCCCATGTAGCTCTTTGTTTCACGCCAATACAAATGACAAATCCAAGAAATGAATGACAGAACTATAGATTTGCCCTATACCGGCAACTTAGTGCATGGCACTCTTTCCACGATGCTGATTTCACAATATATCAGGAGTACATGTTATTCATCAAGTTCATTTGATCAATTCTCAAAACCAATATTTTTCGAACCAGTAAGCTGTCCCAAGCAGTGCAACACCACTTAATGCTCAAGCCTCCTGTCGAGTAGTATAAAGTATAAACTATAGAGCGGTAGCGGTATTTACCCATTAAAATCCATGGATCATTCTAGTACCCTTTTTTCTTCAGCAGTTGCTCGCGCTTTTCAGGAAAAACGTCATTTCCTCACTCAAATCTGCCCGTCCTTCAACTAGCAGCAATCTCATGCTATCCCATTCACAATAAGGCCAATATGATTCAAACACATCAAAGCTATCTACATCAGAAACCGCAGTGTTAACGATTCAACATGAACATTCCCACACCTCGACACAACTAACTGTTACGAACTCAGCTACAAAACAGGCTAGTTCTATCACTATGGAAACCTCAACGATAATCAAGCCAGGCGTAGCTCAAGGCCAAGGCATCCGCCAGCATATCTGCAAGATTTCAGCCATTAGCATAACTTTAATTTATTCTTACCTATTTAGGGATGCTTGAACTCAGCTCTTTTACGGGATAGAGATCCCTTTGATTTGGCCATTTCCTATTCTTATGTTCTTGCGCCAATCCTTTTTAAGAATAAGGTGTAATGCTGAATGGAATGAATAAGAATTGATCTTCGTCTTCATCTCTAAGCTCTTCTCCTCTAAGAGCATTATTAGTGGTTTTCCAATATGGTTCATTATCTCTATATAAAGAGATTTTGGCAAAAAAAAAAAAAAAAACGACTTACGCTACAGATTCCTTATCCCCAACAAAATTCTCTACTTGTAGGGAATGGAAAATGCATTCTCTATACCACATTTGTCATTATTTTAAATTATTTATAACTATAAAAAAGAATAATTATAATTTAAAATAAAATGTCAAACTTATAAAATATTAAATTCAATAAAAAAAATTATACAAAAAAATTAATTTTTCGATAATGAAAAAAATCATTTAAAGACTTATATATAGAAAGTAATATATACAAATATTTATAACATATATGGATATGAAAATTAAAACAAAAAATAGTTTAGGGAATCAATATAAGGAATCTACTAGGTGCCAGAATCAAAAACTGGATCCCTATATATAGAGAATGACATTGTAGCACAATATAATAGAAATAGGGATCCTGCAAATGGTCTAAACTCTTCTCCTCCTATCCCTGCTTCCTTCCGCCCTCTACTCTCATTCTCCTATCCTAACCCCTACACTAACCCAAACGATAAAGGTTCCCATTCAAAACATGAATGTACCGAGTATTAACTCATGAACCCAGAGGTTATTTCCGTCGAGAACTAAACCTATGACCTAGTCATAGATCAACATCATAAACCTGATCGAGCTAAACTACATTTGAACTTCGAGCTAGTTAACACACGATTCTTCAAAAGCGACTTCATTTACCACGCCATTCATCTGATTTCATTCTCCGAATTTAGTAAGATAACGAATGAAACGATCTACATTTTCAAAGGGCAATGCTAACTAAAATCACCAATAGATATAGTGTCAAATCAAAGTCACACTCGAGTTTCAAGCAAAAATAACATCTGATTGTTCCAAAATCAATACTAGTAAGTCAATCATAAACGAGGTTCCATTGTGTGCGTATGCAATATAAACAATCCCTTTTGGAATGATAAAAACAAAAATCTGATGCAAGTAATCATAATCGAGAGATTAAGCTTCTAATCATACGAAATTATAGATTCAGTGAGAATATCCGAACCTGATAAGCAGAGATTGATATACTAATTGATCGAATCTGCTTTCTCCAAAAAAAAAAAGATCGAATCTGCAATCGCCAGCGCCGATAAATCCCTAATCATTTCACTTTTTTTTCCTTCCAACATTGTAACCATAAAGTCGGAGTTCGAGAGATATTTTGGCTCGGGGCAACTGTTCTTTGTTAAAACGCAAATCGAACGGATTCTCTTGATATCAAAATCGATAAATTGAAATCTCTGGAATATTGAATGGTTTGATTTTAATTTGTAAAACGAAATTACGATTTAAAATCAAATTAAATCGAAAAATTAATGATAAATTTATTAACTGATTTGTTTATAATCGATTATCGAACTGTTTAAAAGTAATTATCGTAATTATTTTAGCATATAAGGTTGTTTGACTTAAATATCAAACACATAACATTATTTTAAACTTAAGATAATATAATATCCTTGCTATTGTGGATATTGTATTTGCTTTTGTTTATGGTTTTTCCCTTAGAAATGAAAATAAAACCTTTCGTCATATTTTAAACCTAAGATAACCTAATATTCTTAGTATTTTTTTGGTCAAATATTTTTTATTTTCTTAGTAAAAACATCATTTGTTCATATAGTTTAAGTATAATTTATGTTGTTCTCTTTTTCTAACTCGATATATCTAATTCATTTTTACAAACATATATGATAAAAATTTATAAAGTTATTTTAATGAACAATATATATAATTAGAATTACAAAATATTTTAAGACGAAACCATATAAAACCGCTAAAAAATCGTACAAACATAACTGTTTAAAAACAGAAAAAACCAAGCCGGTTAATAAACGATTTTGATGTTAATTTTCAAACCGATTAATTAATCGTTTCGGTTTTGATTTTGGGTTGTAAAACCGAACCGACAAAAAATCGAATTGATTAACCCGAACCGATCCGATTAACACTCTTATTCTAAGGCCATGTTTGGTACAGAGGGAAAAATAGCATCACGATTATTAATCCAGTCAGAGGGATGCCTTTAATCCCCTCATTATCAATACCACCTAACCTAAATGTCTTATTTGATATTCAAATGGAATAAAGCAGGATAACTAGTGAAATGATTAATATGATTAATTATCATATCCTATATTTTTAGAAATCATGTTTGGTACAAAAAAGGTTAATAAGCAGGCGGTGGAAAATAGATCGTCGGTGGTTATGCGAAGGTCAACGGTCGATGGTCAGTGGTCCGCAGTCGACGGGTGGCGATCGACAGATCGGGTGTGGAGCGACTACGAGCGGTGGCCGACAGTCTAGGTCGACCGATAGTCGACGGTCAATCGACCGATGGTCGTCGTGTGGGGTCGACGATCAGGCGGCGATCAACGGTCGGTGACGCGACGGTCGACGGTCGGCAGTCAACAGCCGACAATCGGACGGTCGAACAGAGGTCCGACGACGGTTGTCGCATGGCGGTCGATTGTCGGGCGACAGTCGACTGTCGGGGTATGGTCAGGCAGTCAGGCGACCGTCAATCGACAGTTGGTCGAGCAATTGTTGGGCTGCGATCGTCGGGTGAGGGTCGACGGTCGGGCGACAGTCGACGATCGAGCAATGGCCAACAGTCGATCGGGTGACGGTTGATGGTGGGCTATGGTCCATGGTTAGATGGTCGGCTGGTCGACGATCGGACGATCAGGCGGCGACCGTCGGGTGACAGTTGGGCGATCGACGGTCAAGCGGCGGTCGATCAATGGTCAGGCTGCGCTCGATTGACGACCGATCCGACGACGATCGTCGAGCAACGGTCAGGCGTCGGCCAACGGGCAACGGGCGTGTGATGACAGTGCAACTTATCCTGCTTTGGGGGATTAATAATATGTATAACGTCTCGAAATCCGACATGCCCGACACGTGACGTTATGTTGTTATAGACTCACTCCATGACAAGGGCAAGTAACCCAAACGGGTTTGTAGGTATAAAAGTTAAGGAAAGTTGTCAAATCATTATCATTATAAATCCAAATGATATGCAAACCCAAATTACATTACATTACCTCACAGATACATTGTTCAAATGTTTACAAGAGATTCCCAACCAAATTATTTCATATAGCATTTATTACATATTGAATAGTGAGGTAGTTAATTACACGCATAGAATCTCACTCTAGTGCTTCAATATTGCCATGTGGTGGATCTGCAAATAAAACATATAACCCGTGAGCTAAAAGCTCAGGAACCAAAAGTATATGTATTCGATTTGTAGGGTACTCTCCCGACTATGACGATCGATGAGTATCTGTAAAACATTTTCTAATAGCCATAGGAAATATGGGCGCCATATCAAACTATATACGTAATAATAGCTTATACGTCTTTATCCTTTTTTATATTCTTTTACTTACTTAATCATTGCAAGTCTGTGTCCCGACATGAATGATAGAACTCAATGAGGACAAAAAAAGAAGAGAGATTTTTGACATATAAATACTGATCTGTACCAAGTTCTCAGTCACACATCATCCACCAAAATCATTTGAAAATCCGTTGTCTTTTGTGAAAGTGTTTCTCTTTTTCATAAATACCACGCGTAATTTAGATTCGCAACCCAAAATCACTACGTCTCTTGCGTATACTTCGGTTTGATAAACCCTCACTTACACGTCGAAAATCCCCTTGCAGAGGGCAACCTTACACCCAATCAGTCGATGTTCTGACCGGCGATTTTTTATCGCTGCGCATATGAAAAGAACCACACTTTTCATCTTACTAGTTAGATTTAACGTCTGGTCCAATCAAGTCCGCTTTGAACGCTCATAGAGCCAAAAAACCTGATCCCGGAGGATCCACTATACGATCTCATCGACAACAACGGATTTGTTCGGTTATTTTTAGTTTGTTATAATGTTTATTGTAGTGTTCCTTAAATCCACATTTTTTTTACCGTTAAACATCATCGTCATAAAGATTACCCATCATTCTTCTCTATTTCTATCTTCCACGATATTACATCATATTAGATGTATCGTTTGGCTACGAGGACGTTTGCATCATATTAAATGTCCCGACCTCTGGAACGGGCGTCCCGACCTCTGGAACGAGCGACCCGGCCTTTGGGACGGGTGTTCCAGATTCTGTCCATTATGACCTTTCGACGTATTTAATTCTATAACTTCTTGTATACATGTTCAAAAATTATTTCGTAAAATTTTACATAAAGTAGACTCTATATCTTTTCATAGAATCAGTGTTCTTATCATGAAACCTTATCAATAATTACAATTAATTCGTTCAAGTTTATAATTTTTGCTAGATTGGATAGTTTGATTTTTGTTCACTAATCCGCTCATAAATCATTACATACAACTCCAAATTAAGATTTGTAAACTGTTCTAAAAATTGAACTTAAAGAGCTTTACAATGATATAAGGTTCTTTTTCTAACTCTTACCGAGTGATTCTTAATTAAGTTACAAAATCAATTCTATAATCAATTTTTTACAGATTGATATATCCAAATATTTTGATTTATATCTTAAGATTCACAATTTCAAATCATGATCTTTCAACTTCATTAGAAACTAAACATATAAGTCTTAAACATATATTAAAATCAGAATTTATATCAAATCATATAGTTTTTCATTCACACATAAGAAATAGAACGGATCGGAATGGGTTTGGTTACCTCTCGAGCGTTTTTTACGTTTGAGCTTTTGTTTGATGATAACTCTCACTCTACACCTCGGATCTTCACACTGTTAAATTCGTTGGGTTCCTGACTTTGTCCCAGACGTCATGGTAGTCTTGGATTAGAGATCCGATAAGTATAGAGTAAGATTCAATCAAAACAGTGTGAGTTTTGAAGTGATAACCGTGTGTGAAACTTAAATTCATGATAACTTGTGATCCAGAGATCGGATTAACGTACCGTTTATGACGTTGGATTCCTTGATTCGTCCTCTTCGTCGTGACTATCAATCTCACTGACTTTGATGAAGTATGGAGATGATATCGTGATACAAAGTGTAAGTGTCATGTGAGGGAGAGTGTGAGTTTGAGAAAAATAAGAGAATGATGGTGAAATGAGGAGTTGAGTGGAGGATTGATGATTGAAAGAAGGTGAAAGTGATTGTGATGGTGGTGTTGATGGATGATGAGTGGGAGGTAATTGTGATGGTGGTGTTGATGGATGATGAGTGGGAGGTGGTTATGGTGGTGGTGGTGATGAGTAATTGTGAGTGGGAAGTGGTGGAGTGAAAATGATGAGTAGGGAGTTGTGAATGGAATGTGACGTGGATAATGAGTAGTTGATGAAATAAAGAAAATGGTGAGTGGAAATGGTGAGCAGGGAGTGAGTTGTGAGTAGGATGTGGTGTGGATGATGAGTAGTTGATGAAATAAAGAAAATGGTGAGTGGAAATGGTGAGTAGGATGTGGTGTGGATGATGAGTAGTTGATGAAATAAAGAAAAGGGTGAGTGAAAATGGTGAGTAGAGAGTTGTGAGTATGATGTGATGTGGATGGTGAGTAGATGAAAAAAAGAAAAGGGTGAGTGGTGGGGTGGGATAAAGTGTGATGTGTTGGGTGTATTTGTTTAGGATATTATGTTATTTCATATATCGTATTTACCAAAATCTCGTATAATTTTATCTCTAAAAATTATTTTGTTCGGATCGTAACGTTCTAAACATTTTATTAGAAAATTCTACCGGAAAAAGTTCGTTACGAGTGTCACACTTTGTAACTTTCGTTATCTGTGTTTTTTTAATCCCATTTATTTTAAACATATGCTTAATATTTTTTTTAATATTTATTCATTATAAAATTTTCGGATATTACAATATCATAAGAAGAGAGGTGGACTTAGTAATGAGAGGACTAAAAGTATTATCCCTCTAAATGGGATTAGTAATCCTAATGCTTATTTTCTTACCAAACACGATATTATCAATCCCATCTACCAAGATAAGAATTTCAACACCCAAAACTGTCTTCCATTGCTTGATGACTTGACCGTTGCCCGACCCCGCGGACCTTCGAGAATGTACATTCTACGCACGCAATAAATAACAGCCAGTATGGTTATCCTTTCATGGGCGCGCCGGATACCACAACTGTTACCTAGGATACACAGCGATGCGGCAAAAAGCTTTTGCAGCTAAACATGAGCTCATAAATACAGTTCAAAGAGGAAAGAAATATTAAAAGACAAAAAACCAAGCAGACTGAAACCCTACTCACAACTCCCTTTTAAATTGATTATTTTTAAATTTTTAAAATTTTAATTTTCTTAAAAAGTAATTACCCTGTGGATTTATGAAAAAACTTCAGCCTGTTTGACAGAAACTGTAACCCCACATCCCCATATTATAATCCGAGTTTCTAGGATCTAGCGAAGGAAAATTTTTGGTCAAGTACAATTCTCATGGTTTCTATCATGACATGCACCCAACTTTGAACACTGTTGTTGCCACGCATTAACTACAAGATCCCGGGTTCGTACAGAATCCCAATAGGGAGACTAAGGAAGAACAAGAATCATGAATTAGTGACAGAACACCTGATATCCTCACCTTATTGTGGTCGAGAAGGCTTCGTTAATAGCTACCGGTTAGCGAGTAAGAACAAGCATGTGGACTTGTTATGTACAAGACAATCTGATAAAATTAGCAATGTGATCCTATGCTTGGGACAAAGGTAAGTGCCTGGGTCTTGACTCGTCCCATTAGCATCTCGATGTCTCTTAGAACCGATAGGTTTTGGGGGCCGCACAAATGCAAGCTCTTGACTGCAGTATCGAGCAGTTGAGCGGCCTCTGCTGGAGGATGCAACCGCGCTGAGCAATTCTGCAAGGCATAAAAGGATCATCATTTTATAGATCCAAACTGACATCTTTTAAAGAGAGTCTGTTTATCGATGTCTTCAAATGCTCTTTTCATCAATGGTCACGTTTACAGAGGAGGAAGAAACACATCACCAAAAAAAAAAACAAAACGAGAGAGAGTGTAAACTTGAGATGCAACTTAATACCTGCACCATGTCAAAAGTAGCGAGACACCAATGGAGGGCTTCTGTAGAGACTTGCTCCACCCTTTCAGAACCTTCATGTGAATTTTCATCAGAACTATCATCGATTTGCTGCTGTTGTAACGTGGTCGAGGTCATTTGGTTATGAGATGCCGAGGCAGGTCCCTGGGAACTAGTCGCAGGTTCACATGCATTCTTCACAGTTGGTGTTCCAATAACGCTTGTGAGCATACTTTCCCCTCCTTTCACTGAGGATGTTGCCTGGGATTTCATAAAAGAAAGCGAATATTTTTAAGGCACAAGATCTTGCAAGGGGAGTGCTATCCAAATGAAGTTATAGTAAGCGATGGATTTCGACAGCAACGATAGAGACAAAGCAGTAGCCAAGTGCATTCTTCGCTAATATTTGTCACTAAGGAAAAGCAATCAGAAACAAGTTTTGAGACCCAAAGTTATCCAGCAGCTCATGCTCAACACCAAGCAGCCGGTCAACGATTGTAGAGCATGTCTAGTCGTAACAAAAACCGCAAGAAAAAATGCCATAATTGTGAACGCATATGATCTGTCAGAAAAATAAGTTTCACTGGAACATAACAGCGCTAACACACCTTGACGAGGGTCTCCACAACTCCATGAACTTTCTTCCTTGAGGCTTTGATGATTTCAACCAAGGTGTTCTCAAGGTCTTGAGCGCCATGTGAATAACTAGAAGGAGAGCACGGAGTCCTGCTGGGCCCAGCTGAGTCGGTGCTGGGCTGAGATGAACTATATAAATTTGCAGGATATGGAGAAGGTTGCTCGAAATTTGCTTGAGAGAACTCGAGCTTTAACCCGAGAAAAAAACAGACATGAGCTTATGGTTAGACCAGGAAAGTGATGATATTACAAATACACAAGGCGGGCGCACGATTCACAGTGCTTAATATATCAGATCAATGTCAAACATAGAAGTTCTAGTCATGCATGAGAAAGCAGAAAACTGCAGAGGTTACTACCTTATTCTCCGGATTGTAGATCAGCTCTGACATAGGCTGTTTGCCGCCTTCCCTTGACTGAATCTGCACCACGTTTGAAGAAAGGATTTGGGTTCCCGATTGCGCCTTCTGACTTACATAGACCTTGGCCTTGTCACGTAAACCTATCGATCCATCAACCTGCAAAAACACAATTCCTTCATCAATTCAACTGCATGCAAGAGCATGACCAGGCACCACGACTGGAGGATGTAATGGGACCGCGGGGAACAATGAAATAGGGTCTTCTATCATAAGTTTAAAAGCATCTTATATATATTCTCACCTTTGGCTGATTTTTCAGTGACTGACTAGGTGGAGGAATACCATTGCGAGCACTCACTCCATCAAAATGCTCAGTTGGAGGAAAAATGGATCGTCCCTTGACTTCAGACCCTTTTGAATTCACGTCAGGAAAAAGCCCATATCTCCTAAGAGCATCAGGCATGTATTCCACTGAGTTCAAACGCATACACTCAATGTCCTGCCATAATAGCAATGAGATAATGTCAAATTATGAAGATGAAGCTTGTATACTGGACAGAATTATGTACAACGAAATTTAGTAGCTTCCTTAATATAGCAATGTCCCATGGCAAATGGTAAGAGACATTATCTTTGGCCATAAAAAAACAACTATAAGTATAAAAGGACGTCGAACATGAAGCTTGTATACTGGACAGAAAATTTTTGCACTGCTATAAGCATTATGAAGATAAAGTATCAAAGAGGGTCGACATACCTTGACTATCTCTACTCCAAGTTCAGGAAGATCAAATTGAATTCTGTACTTGTCATAATCGACAGTCAAGATCTTCCCATCATGAAATTCTCTTGTTTTCGGATGAATAGCAATTACGCGCTGTCCAACTGATAATGGTCGTGCCACATCACTAGGAAGTCCTTCCCTAGAGCCAGCTCGAAGTTCAGCATAGAGTCTCCTGATGGATTCTCGATATTGTGCAAGTTTATCCCTTTCTTTGAGAAGAAAGCGCTCAGAGAAGCGCCGGGGTCTGCCAAGGGAACTGCAGCGGCAAGAATATACCACCCAGCAAACAAAAGCAACTTTTATGTAATTAGGTTAAGCAATACCAAAATATTCACAAATAGAAGGAAAAAGAGAAGGATAAAGGGGGGCCTTTAATCACCTTCTTATGACACCCCATTCAACATGCATCAATCTCGGAATGTGCCCTAGCCCAACATGATTTAGGTACGCCACGAATTCCTTTTGAGCGAACCAAGGGTAATCGATAGCATTGTAAAACCACTCAAAAGCACACCACCGCCGGAATTTGCGACTAGAAAAACGGATTGAAAGTTTATCCTGCAAATTCCATAAGACAAAAAACATTAAAACAAAGAAAAGAAGATACAGTTTAGCTCTGAACTGAAGTTTGACCCTCAAAGCAGAAGACGATCAAGATCATTACTAACCTTTAATGGGACTTCCTTTCCATGTGACGAAGTCGAGAGTCTGCAGGGCGAATCTCTTGAACCACTCTGAGGGCACTTGTCAAAAATTGCACGTTCTACCTTGTGTCTATTTTTCTCTCTCAATTGTTGAAGAATATGGCTACTCATGCCAATCTGTTCACTCAATACTGTAGCATCAGCATCTATCGTCCGATGACCATTGCAAGAAGAAACATCAGAAGACCTGGCCAATTGGTATTGTCCAGAGGGAGTGTACATCCGGTTATCTTGTTGAAAACCATCAATTGCTTCAGTCTCTCCTTCAGCTGATACCTATGGCAAGTCAAATTATTGGAGCTGAGAATCACTACAATTGGCAGAACACCAAAGAAAAAGATGCAAACCAAGGAAGCAAACCACTGTTTGCAAGTCTAGACTGCCACCGATGATATTAACCTCGTAACAAAATGGAGAGAGCATAACTAGTAGAGAGCCTATTAGATTTTGTTGAAGTTTGTCTCGAGGTAAGACAAAGCAAGAGACACAGCCGTGCGCATGCAGACACAGCCGTGCGAGATGGGAGATCTGGAGGCTCGACACACGGCCTGGCACGGGCAGTGCGAGGGGTGACACGGCCGTGTCAGGTCATGGCGAGATATCTCCGTGTTTTATTTTATCTGATTTAATTGGACCTATATATATATGTATTAGGGTTTTCTAATACATGAGATAAAGAACGAAAGTGAGAGACTTTCTACGGTTGTCATAGAGATTGTGAGTGACTTTTCCTAGAGAGGTTGAGCGAAACACAAGAGAGGTTGAGAGATAGAGAGAGATGATCATTGTAATCATGTGATTCGATTAGTGGATTCCTTCTTACGAGGGATTTTCTCCCGACGATCGGATTTTCCCCATGTTAAACCTTGCGTGTTATTGCTTCCTTTCTTGTTTGTGTTGAACGTTGCTTGATTGTGATATTCGGATCCATCGGATTCTCGAGTTAAATTCGGGTCGAATTCGTAACAGATTTCCACGAAGGAAAACTGCAGAAGTGAAAAATGGCACCGTATGCAGTAGCTTAAACAAACAATGAATCAACGAGTATCTAGTTTCTATAATCTATATAACTTTTTTAGGAACCATAAAGGAAAAGTAAAGAGCTTGCTTGATGTTTAAATCGAGAAAGAAGTATAGACTACTTTACTACTACCTCCGTCTCATAATTCTTGTAACACTTACGTATTTTTCATTATTCTATATGCATGAATACAAATCTCGTTCTCATATCAAATCACGTCTGATCGTCCCACAACATGTATTAGGTTGAAGTACGTAAATTATACAACCATTGATGTTTCACGATAAATTTACAAAAAAAAAAAAAAATATGTTTGATCGTCGTTGTACGCATGTCAAACTTTGCATCGGCATGTGTGCCAAATCAAAGTGTTGTAACAATTTTGGGACGGAGAGAGTACTAAAAAAACATGGACTTCAAATCGAGAAAGAAAAAAAGAAAAAAAAGTACACCCGTCCCATACCATGGCCGACCAACAAACAAAAGCATAAAGAAAGTCCATTACACAAGCACATACCTTGACCTCCACGAGTTTGCTTGAATGAGAATTGATTTGCTCTTCCAACTTGTGACTCTGTCTCTGAAGAGGAGAAGACAAATTGGTTAACTGACTGAATAGAAATCAGGAAAAAGATAGCATCCATTTGTATTCACGAAGTTCTTACCTGTGGTGCCTGGGACTTGCATTTCCTTTTATATTTCCTGCCAATATTCTCATCTTTGAATGTGGAGTCAGAATGTGCGGGAGAATCGACTATTGTGTCCCCAGCAGTATTCTCTTCTCCGCTTACTCTTTCCTTTGGTGCTGAGGACTTGCGCTTTCTCATATATCCTCTAACAGCACTCTCATCTCTTAGTGCTCCATCTGAATCAACCTTCTTGTCCGCTCCATTCACGGATTCTCTGGAAGACTCAACTACAAATATTGCACGCACAGCCATTCAATTTTTTTATTGTATACTAGTGCTCAACACTACATGAAAACTGAAAGCATATTCATTCGATAATAGTGCTTAATTTTTATAGAAAATAGTATTTGGTTTATGCATGAAACTCTACTTCAATGATGATAGCAATTAAGAGAAGAAGGACGAGTCTTATTCTTCGACAGATAATACATCTACCTCTCGCCTTCTTTACTTGATAAAAATCCCAGGGTGAAATTCTTTGTCCGCCTAACACTTAAGCTACAAATCACAAACTAGCTTAAAACATACTACCCTCTTCTAGACTTTAGCCAAATAAGACAACAGAAAGTACTTTGGTAGAAGTGCAGGTGGCTTGCTTATTTGTTCCCTCGACTTACTACTACCGCACTTTTTCATCTCAAATGCAGATTGCGTGATATGAATTATGGAGACACATGCTGCCAAAGGGGTTGACTAAATTGTTCATAACCAGTTGGAAACCAACTTTCATAAAAAATCAGAGTACTAACACATGAAACAAATAAAACGCACCAAATTGGAATCTAGATCAGAAATTACTCTAATTGAAAAAAAATAAATTACAGGATCTTTCCAACAGATGGGTCATACCAGTTTCGGCAGTTGGCAATTCCAACATCAGAGATAATTCTGCTAATGTCTGCAATGCATCCAAATTTGGAGGATCATCTATGACACATAGAAAAGTGATTAGTAATATTCAATGGAAATGATTTCTGGGTACACATAAGAAACAGAATATACACTTGAAAAATCACCAAGACAATCACTGTGAAACCTGATCTAACAATTTGAGGAATCTTCAAACCAGATGTTTATAACCTATTCGAAGTAAATATACCTGTCAGTATTGAGCTTCATAAGTAGATACTAATAATTCATTTTCAAACACTCAGCAACAGATACTCATGCAGCATGTACTCAAGCAAATATGATTCAGCCTTCAAGAGCCTAAGTGCACGGAAGGAAATAAAATGTTTTATCACCGATAATGCACAGAACCCTAAGCTAGAGTACAAGATGTAGAAACCCATAAACCTACTCGATGCATGACTTTGAAGTTAGCACATAATCGAACTACAGAGTAGTACATTAACCTAAGGTAAAAATATGCTACATGGTAAATACTTGTGACAACCAGTCAGGTCCATAATATGAGAAGTCATAAGTGGACAAGACTAAGGTTCTGATGAGCACACACGCCGACAGTGCTCTCAGAGTGTCACGTTCGACGTGCATTATACACATTGAGAAGCAATAGGTTACTGATCTTGTACCATGTCTCAAGAAGAGATAGCTAGTAAACTTCAAGAAAATATCACCCCAATGCTGAGCAATTAACAAACAACCATTTCTTACAACAGCGCAAACAGACCTTGGAGTCAGAATCGCATCGTCGAGTCAACTTGGCTAGGATACAACACAAATAGTGCCAAGAAGTTGACAATACAACAATACCAACAACTCCACAATTAAGAGAAACAAATAGTAAGTGAAGAACATCAAACAACGCGAAAAAGGACTTAACAAGAATAATATCAATAAATATGCTTACCCTTGAGGATATGTTTCTTGTTTGTCTTCCCTACAGCTTGAGGAGGAAAATCGGCACTTCTACCATTCTTAGCCTCATGACCACGCTTCTTCCTCAACAATTCCTCACCAAATTCTTTGCCTGCATTATAATCGTCTTCCGCAATGTCATAAAATTGTTCCATCTCATCATCTTCAACTTCCAGTCTTTCCCCTTTCTTCCCTTTGCTTTCAGAGAAAGCTAATGGACCAGTTTCCTTCCAGGAACTAGTTACTCTGACAGAGCCTTCCCTTGCTCCATTACTTTTCATATCCTTAACATCCACTTCTTTTGGCTGCATTTTCTCAACCCAGAAAGGTCGAAACACAGAAAGTAACATCAGTGCTGTATTCACCAGATACTTTTCAAACCAAAGTCAAATGCTAGAAGGAAATAAGTAGAATATACGCACCAACTTTCCTCCGAATGACATGTCAGATGATTTCAAACTCATTCTTTTACGTGAAGCTGGCGAATCTTCAGGAGAGCTTACATTATGATGAGCATTTGCAAACAATTTTTCCCAATGCGTAAAATCATTGTTGTCCAAGTTTGATCCTAAACTCTTGGCCCCCTTATTTGTGGGGGTCTGAAGATTATACAAATAATACTCATCATCTAGGGTAGAAACTGGTATACGAGGAGTCCTCCTCCTCACCGGAATGTAAGGATGGATACCTGATTTTTTTTTTAAAAAGTACAGACAAGGAGAAACAACTGTCAGTAGAAAACTCTGACGTAACACATGTACAAGCATAAATTCATTAACTTCGCTTATGCTGAGCAATATAACATCCAAGCTGTGCCCAGAAACATGATGCTCCCTCCATCCTAAAAAAAGTCTTTCTAATAGGAGATAACACTGTTAAATAACATGTTTTTGGTTTCAATATTCTACAAAATTCCAGGATTACACACAAATATGAAAGTCATAGATAACAACGTGATACTCAGTTCATACGTATATGTATGGCCTGCAAATCCTAAAGGCAGGGAAGGACCGTAATCCTCTGCAGGATTTCCTAAACCCAAAGAGGAAAAAAACATACATGATGTTCTGCAAATAGTTGAAAAGGAATCAAGTGACACAAAATCTTCAGGTTCAGAATTTAATCTTCATCTTATGTTCATGGCTCCTCATTGGTGGACGCATAAAGGAACTTTCTATATTCACTTAGATTCTAAAAACTGAATATATTGCCTGCAATGCTCTTGGTAAGCCCTGGGATGCTTGAATCCAGGCACTTCACTTAACATTGTCATCTGACTCATCTTTCATTCTATACTCACAAATTCCTTTCATGCTTCATGAAGAGTTTCCATATCGAGTTCCCTAAAACTTTAGTGTGAAATAAACAATGCAAACAAAGCATGAAAATAGCTTTTTACAGATCAAATCATCAAACAGAAAAACAAGGAAGCAATGACCTAATTTTTTTTAGAGAATCTCAATCTACACTTGAGAAAAAAAAATGTAACTTGCCATTCAAATGCATCTGCAATGACATGCACCTCCCACCATCACTAGAGGCAACTGGAGGCTGCATATCACCGTCTTTGAAGACTGCTCCCTGATTTTTTGCCTTGGGATTTTTACGAGGTTTTTGAGATAACGTATCTGAGTCATCACTATTGACGTCACTGCCACCTCCTTCCTGTTAAACAAAATTTCTTAAGTGGATCCAAATATAATTGAACAGTATGACATTAAGCAACTTTTACAGCATGTGATAAAAAAAACATAAAATGCATGAAACCAGAAGTAAATTCATGCGACCTGAATCAGTAGAACACTAAAAAGCTAGAATTATAAAGAAAAAGAAATCTCTGAAAGGCCGCATGTATGATGTCCTCACACTGTTAAAACTAGTCAGATGGAATAAAATTGAACTCAACACTTAAAGATGCTGGACTACAGAAGTAGAATAGAAGTTTACCAGGACATTATAGTGATCAGTCATCATAGCAATAAGGCCCATCACTGATGCTGTTCCCTCGGGCAAAGATAGGTACGCCTGAAGCAAAGATTAAGCAGATTCATTCATAAAAAAGAGTAACCAACTAGCTTACAGGCGATGTATTCAACCAACACAATTTAAAAGCTGGCCAATAATCATTCAGCAGGGACTGCAAGCGTTCCTTTTTCTTATCATTCAGCAAATGAATGAAGAGATCACATTACAAGAAATTTCAGTCTCTCCTTTTAAAAGCAATTTCAATGCCGTGAATGTCAGATAAATGAAGTTCCACTGGTTAACTCTCTCATATCCACCAACACCCCTTAGAATTAAGGTGCTAAAACATTGCTCATAATGTGAGGTAGATCCAAAAGGATAGCTTCTCCCAGAAGCTTGCACTAAAATCCTCACTAGAATCCTCAGGTTAGAAACTTGCACTAAAATCCTCACTATTTTTTATTTTTTTTGCATGATGCATATGATGTAATATTATCATCATAGCGATGATTACATAAAGAGAGAAAAAATAAAGTATACCAAGAGCATACCTTATCCAAAAAGAAAAAAAGAAGAGTATACCGAGAGTATAAGGACAACGATTTGTCACATATCAAGTTAGTTTGTCAGTAACTCCAACAGAACCAATGCTTGTGTGGGAAAAACAACTTACTCGATTCATGTTGTAAAGAGCTTCAACCATTTCCACGGATCTGTTTCGTACAGCATTTGCAACCTAAAATTCACAAGTAATTAACCAACAAAAAGATGGGTAACAATATAGAAGTACTAGTTCACAGATGGAATAATTCTGTGCATGGATCACGCTTCATGATATCGAAGGAGTAAACTTGGTGAGGATTATGGAGGCAAACAAACATTGATTCTTCATCATTGAAACATACAGCATCAAAAGGCTATGCAATGGAAAGATCAAAGCACTTCCAAGAAAAGAAGAGAAAGTGGTGATTCTACTTCCATTGCATCATAAGAATCCAAGTAATATGGAACAAAGGATGAGTAAATACAAGATATGAGATACTACCTTCTTCCAATCTTTCCCGTGCTTCCTATATGCATCATAAAAGTGAGTCAGCTCTAGCTTGCTCCACTCAGGTCCCAACAAGTCAGCCAGCTTCCGTTTCTGGTCAGGAAATACAATCGATTATT
>JAOVYX010010507.1:0-64799 GCA_035668315.1 Drosera spatulata | reverse complement strand
CATGCAAATATATCATTTATGCTTCTATGAATCTCTTCTCTGCTTCTCTCTTTTTCTTCTTTATATGTGAGAGAGCGCGAGAGAGGACTAATTTTTACGTCTAAGTTGTGTTTTGACAGATGTCAAACTCTAACTTGCCCAATGAGAGAGATATAGAAGTAATACGAATTGACAGATCTCCTCCTCTTCATCCCCAATCCCGAACGAGTCCCCGCTAAAACCTCCTTTGAACTTCTTGAACGCCTCCTCGCTCAACAGCGATGAGGAATTCGGCGTCGCAATCGCCACCACCAAAACACGATCACTCCTCCTAGTAGCACAAACTCTCGAACCGCTGAACCGAGTCCGGTTCTCGGAGGCTGGGACGAAGAGAGCAGGGATTGCGGTTCGGCGGAAGTGGTCGAGGGAGTGGAGCTGGAACACCGAGGGGACGGCGATGAGAGAGGTTGTTGCGGCCATGGTGGTTGATTGCACGGCAATGGCGGATGTGGTGATTTCTCCTCTCTGCGAGGAGAGGTGGAGAGTGGAGACAGTTGAGAGGAGGGAAACGGAGGGGAAGATAGGGTTGTCTTGAGAGGAAATGATGAGGTTTGTTTTGGGGTATGGTTATATGTAGTGGTGGTGTATGGAGATGGGAAGAGCCACATAGTTGAGTTGGATACTTTGTGGGAAAATATCTTGTTGCCTCTCGTATGCTGGTATATAGATTTGACAAACGGGTTGAGTTCCTTTATCCTATTTATTGATCTAATGAATTGGATAATTTAATTTATGTGTAAAAAAATTAAATTTTATTGGATCTTAAATCTTTGATCTATTATTCATTTATTGCGGATATTCGGATTCAACCCAATAGTTTTAGAAATAAAAAACTATAATTAAAAAAAAAATTTCGTTCCAAAATATAAATAACGATTTGATCCGAATCGCGAATTTATGTGTGTGTTGAATTTGTATAAAATTTAATAAAAAAATATTTTTTTATGATACTAGGGTTTACTGTTGTAACAAATGCGAGAAGAAAATATTATTAAATATGATATATTATATATATTTTGGGACAACCTAAATAAACAAGTGTTGCTTATATGATGGAACGGATGGAATACGTCATTGTAAATTTCATAACAAATATGCAAATTTTTCATTACAAAATCACATTAAATCCAAAAGTTCAAACAAATAATAAAGATTAAGAAATATTTTTACAGACGTTATAAAAATCTTTATTGCAGATAAAAATATAAGCATCTAATTAATCAAAATCACAATCAAATTGAAAAAAAAAATATAAGTAACTTCTACATATACAAACCATAATATTTTATTAGAATTAAATATATTTTTTTAACTAATCATTTTAGATTATAAATATATGAGAAGAGTTAGCGGGTTGCGGGTTGGATACGGGTGCCTATGGTTTGGGTCATTTTACCCATGAATAAAAAGATCCGATTTCTATTGGGCCCTAATTGCTCGAGCTAATACCCAATCTTTTTGCTGGTGTCCACGGATTTAGGTCAAATTTTCCTTGGTCTACTGATATATCACTGTTTATCGGTGGTGTAATGTCTAATTCTACGATATTGTCAAAAATTCTATCCCTTTTATCCCAATTTAATTATAATATTTTTTTTAAGTTTCAATATAACACTTTAAATCTTTTTTTGTTTGTAATTTATAACGAATTTATATTAATATAATCAAATTATCACGTCATTTTCTTTCCCCTCTTCTCTCATTATCTTTTTTAAGCTCCACTTACATCCCATTATCTCTATAAAAACATTTTTATTCATCAAATTTCATATATATTCAACACACACATAAAATTTTATGTCGCATCAAACTGTTATAATTAAATTGAAAAGAATATATTAAAAAAACTCTACAATATTGACCTTCGTTATTTATCACCAGGCATACCAGAATGATTATGTCGAAAATGGTTTAAAATAAGAAAAAAACATATATATGTCATGACATATATAATTTTAGATATGTGTAATTAAAATCAAAAATTAAGATTAAAAAATAATTATGAATGTGTTTGGAGATATGGGTCAATTTGATAGTAATGGGCCTATTAATCATTGGGATTTTCATCCCAGAATGCATCTTCTTATCATGTTTTAATTTTTATCGTTGATTTTAACTAAACATATTTAAACTTATGTGTCATGATCTATATTCGACAAGCCCTTAAAATAATTCATGCATGTTAACCTTCAAAATATATCACGGGGCATATCACGATCAGTATTGTATATTTGGACATCAATCCCAGATTTTAACCCAATAACAAATTCCATTAATAAAACTTAATCAATGATATTGTAAGTAAATTAAAATTAGATTTGATTTTTATATATCTTTTTCTTTTTTAATTATAATTATACTTTTATTCTTTAGAAGATTACTATATTTTCTTAATATCAATTTGTTTATGATTTTAGTTTCTCCCAACCAGTATTCAAATGAACAATCGTACAAATATGACCTGTACTTTGGGTACACCATGATAATCAAACCTTTCATCATCATCTACCGACGACAACGAATAACAAAAAAATAATTCATTTCCCGTTTCCTTTTCCTCTCATCCAAGAACCCATTCTCCTCCTCCTTTCTCTCTCCCCTCTCCTCTCTTGCCTGGTCGCCGTCGGCGCTCCCCTCTCACAGCACACACTCTCCTGCAAAGCCGCCGCCATTGCTACTCTCCCCTTTCCCTCAACCCTCTCTCAACTCTTCCCCTCTCCTCGCCAGTCGATCCTCTCCGTCTGTCCTCGATTCGGCGCCGTTTCATCAATCTGTGTTGGTCGGCGGTTTTTGGGATTCATGTTTCTTGTAACTGAACTTGTATGTGAATCGTTTCTGCTTTGAATTCGACGAGAAACAAGTATGTGAGATATTTTGACGTGGTTTGAGTGATTGTTGGTTTCGATTTCTCGGTGCAGGTGTAAAGGTTAGGGTTTGGTGATCGGTGTTGTCTCGATGAATAGTGTTGGTGTGTTCTTGAAGTGAAGATATTGTGATTCTTCTTGGTGTGATTAATGTGATTTTGATTCAGGCTTTTCTTAGTGATGTTGAAGAGATGTTTGATTCTTTTCTGTGAAACTGAATGGTTTTAAATATTACGTTGTGGTGATTAGTTTTGCTGATTTGTTGATTCAGGTGACAAAATGGTTCCGATTTACTATATACTAGTTGCGCTGCCATGTACACTGGGGGCGATTGGTATGGCGGTGTTCCATATATACCGGCATCTGAGGAACTACACAGAGCCTACTTATCAGAGATATATCGTTAGGATCATCTTCATGGTTCCAGTGAGGGTTTTTTTTTTTTGTTTGGGAGCCTCGATCTGTTCTTTTCTGTTGTTGACAAACTATGTCATGCACATAACGTGTCTTATGTTGTAATGAAGTTTGGTAGGATTGGCATGCTAGTGTTCCAGAAACTATGTATCAGACTCGCAGTTCATTCAATTTTTTTGTGTGAGAATGTTTGGTCACATTCTTAAATGGCACTGGCTTGCCATGTTGAGTCGAGTACTCTGGGAGTTAATCAAGATCCTTATCGTTGTCTTTATCTTTTTAGCCTGCATCCCTGATCAAATAAATACTGGGGTACTTGTCGACATGTGTGAGGGGAGATAGAAGAATGCAAAGATTGAGGTAGACAGAAGTGAATATTCAGGGGTATGAGGAAGGGGGAAAAGAGAGAGATAGTGTGTCCAATGACATAATGATGTTGCCAAAATGTATGTCAGCGATTCTGAACCATGAAACATTCCTTTTCATTTAGGTAGAGGTAACCAGGAAGACAGCGGGCGTGAAGAGGGGGTGGGGAGAGGGGGAGAGGAAATAAAGACTAGAGGGGGAAAATGGTTATAACATGGTTTTCAGTCACCAGTTGACTTGGTGGTTCTTCTTGGAATTACTGGGAGCTAGCCAATTATACAATGATTTTCTTGTGCAATTTTCATTCTAATTAGGTTCCAATTTCAAACTGTGATTTTTTTTTCTGAAGACCTTTTGTTTTCGGCGCCATCCATACAGCATACCTCAGGATTCCGTTTTGTTTGTACCTCAATTGGCCATGTGATACTCGTTGCTTTGTTTTAAGTTAATTCTATTGCTAGAAACTCTCAAAATTGAATCACATCTCTTCTATAGTTGACTACCGTACTTCAAATATTGGTCTCTTGGAATCAATGTGATCGAATGCCTCATGTCCTTTCCTGGGTTTTCATGTTCGTTTTCTCATTTCAATATGATTTATTTGTTATCTTCTCTTTTTCTGATGCAATCGTGTTATCATAGATATTCTTTTTCTCATTGACAGGTTTATGCACTCATGTCTTTCTTGTCACTTGTATCGCCTAAAAGCTCCATCTATTTCAATTCCCTCCGTGAAATGTGAGTACATGCAATTTTAACCTCTTCTTTGAATTATGCTTCAGTTCCTCTATCTTTTCTTCTATTCCTTGTCCTGTCTGTTTAAGTTTCCTTTCATATCGTAGCTATCATATCCTCTTGCATGTACTCTGAGGAAATTGCTTAAGCAGTCTCAATTCCCAAGAGTTGGATTCCGGAAACCTACTCTGGAAGTGTGCATCTAGAAGTGATGCATTGTTTTCCCCTTTATTCTGTAATTGAGATGTAGAGCGTTATTTACAACATCCAAAACAGCCTGTTCGAGCTCTTCTGCATGTCGAATACTACAATATTTGAACTGTATCTAAATATTGTTGTCTGAGTTAGATGTGTTCGACTGGAAGATGTTGATTGTCCAATTTCCATGTACACACCAGTCGCATGTATCATTCTTCTTTCAAAATTTTATGGGACCGTTTCTTGCTGTTTTGTTTTAGTATGATGTGGTCATTTCGCTTAATCAGATAGTTTTGGTCTGTGACTTTTTGTGACTTTTTGGTTCCTGGTTCAGATATGAAGCCTGGGTTATATATAATTTCTTGTCCTTGTGCCTGGCATGGGTTGGTGGCCCTGGGGCAGTCGTGTTGAGTCTGAATGGCCGGATCTTGAAGCCATCTGTTTGTCTGATGACCTGTTGCTTTCCACCGATGCCATTGGATGGGTGAGCTGAACTATTCTTGCATGTGTCTCTTTTTTTTTCTTTTTTTTTATAAGATACTGACATCCTAATCTTACAGAAGATGTTGTACATGACAGATTGGAATGACGTCGTCGTATTCATATAGCCGACCCTACTTGATGGGATAAAGGCTTAATTTGTGGTTGTTGTTGTATAAGATACTGGCATCCGAAGTTCAATTTCCTTTGAACGCTACCCTTTTCTTTCTTAACTTTTAAATTGATCCCTGTGCCGTGCTCTTTTGGCATTTGCTCTTTTATCCATAAAATGGTTCAAGCATGATCCTTGAAAGGGATACTCCTATATAACTCTTTGTAGATAAAACCTGTAGTAATTATGTTGATTGATTGCATGTTGAGCTTCTGTTGGTCGTAGAAACTCACACTTCTAAAAAAACCCTATATTTTCTGCCATGCATCTTTTCCGATGTTCAGTATAAATGCTTATCAGATCACTGCTTTGCTATGCAGTCGTTTCATACGGAGATGCAAACAAGGGTGCTTGCAGTTTGTTATTTTGAAACCCATGTTAGTTGCTTTGACATTTATACTTTATGCAAAGGGTAAATATGAAGATGGGGATTTCAGTGCCAACCAATCTTACCTCTACCTGACCATAATCTACACCATCTCCTACTCGGTGGCTCTATATGCACTGGCTTTATTCTATGTGGCATGCAGAGATTTGCTCAAACCATTCAATCCTGTGCCCAAGTTTGTTTTGATAAAGTCCGTCGTCTTCCTGACGTATTGGCAGGTAGTTGTTCTTGCTACTACATTATTGTTGATAGTTTGCGTGATGGATTCCTGTTGTGAGACACTTCGTTTTCATATTATTTTTACTTGTTATTGTATGATCATCTCTTCTCCTAGTTTTGGTTAATGATTGGATCATTGGAACTTCGCAGGTAGTTGTTCTTGCTACTACATTATTGTTGATAGTTTGCGTGATGGATTCCTGTTGTGAGACACTTCGTTTTCATATTATTTTTACTTGTTATTGTATGATCATCTCTTCTCCTAGTTTTGGTTAATGATTGGATCATTGGAACTTCGTGACTTTGCTGACTAAAAACTCGAAAACTTGGTGAAAATTGAAGTGGTGTATTATTTCATTTTTATTTATGCTTCTTTTTCTGTGAGTTTGGAGGGGAAAAAAAAGAGGGGGATTTACATCAGTCATTCCAGATTTTCTCTGCTGATTGGGGAAAATATGGTAATTGTGAAAGAAATTGAAGGAAACAACTAGTCTCTCGCTGTGGGACAACCTTAATGCATCTTATTGTCGTTATTCTTGTTTGTCTTCTAGAAGCAGTTTCTTACTTTTGGGCTTCCTAGGAGACCGCCTGCTTCAGGGCACGGAATACAGCTAATTTAGTAATACATATGCTGCTTTGTTAAATTTGTTTGTCCGTCAACGTCTTCTTTTGCGAGTATTGATGTATGAAAGGACTAATGTATTAAAATCCTTAGTCTCCTAATTTTTTGTCTTGCCTTAGGGAGTACTGGTTTTTTTGGCCGCCAAATCTGGATTCATTAAAGATGCCCAGAATGCTGCTGACTTTCAGAATTTCATAATATGTGTTGAGATGCTCATTGCTGCTGCTGGTCATTTTTACGCGTTCCCATATAAAGAGTATGCGGGTGCAAATATTGGTGTATCTTCGGGTTTGACCGGAAGTCTTGCCCATGCAGTGAAGTTGAATGATTTCTATCATGACACAGTTCACCAGGTGAGCTGGATCTCCCTTCACTCTCCTTTTCTATTACTACATGTTACCTGCCTCTGTTGTTGATTGCTGCTTGAACGGGCTGTAGTTTGCACCAACCTACCACGATTATGTTCTGTATAATCATGGTGAGGGTGGTGAAGAGGGAGCAAGGAAGTACCGTTCGCGTACATTTGTGCCAACCGGCCAGGAGATGGATGCAGTGAGAAAAAACCGGCACATGATGGGGGGAAAGCTCGAAGATGTTCAGCTTTCTAGCCAGTCGACCTCTCCTTCAAGCACCCCCAAGGATCCTGATGCCACGACCACCTCAGGGAATCCAGAGAGCATGAAGTCTTCCCTTCTTATGGAAACGTCTACGTCTGTCCCATATGACATGAATCTCATTGATATTGATATGTCCGATTATCCTGCTAAGGTTCCTGCAGTGAATGAAACTGGAAACCGGTGACAAATGCCCTCTCCATGGATAGCTTACTGTTTCAGCGGTTGAATACACTTTGACGCATACGTGATTGATCCTGTTGATGGTTGAAATAGTGTTGCCTCCCCCTCTGTGTGGTTATATGCGCTTCTTCTGTTGCCTTTGAATGGTTTTGCGTTCACAGATATAGGTTGTTCTTCTACCAAGAGGCATAGCGTTTTGGTCCAGGTCTCGGCTCTTCACTATTAACATGCAGCTATTGTTGCTTATGCGACTTTGGTTCTCAGTGATACGAGCTTCTTCTCAGTCCCGTTACACTCTTGAAACCAAGATCGTTGTCTTTTATGTGCATGATGTTTGAATCATGTTGCCTGAACTCATAACCTGTGTAGTATGCAATCCTCTAGGGTGAAGCAGTTAAATGGATCGATTTCTCCTGAAAGACCTCTCTTGCTCTGTTTCAACTTATAATTGGTGATTCAGAATAATACTAGTATGACGGAGTAGACACGATACCGTCTCAAATTCATTGGTTCTGCCATTTAACAGATTCACGGCCTGCTAACAATTGTCTTCTATTCGTGACTTTGGAGTTGTTATGGCAAGGTGAATGTTTACATCGTCACTTGAGTTGTCGTGTAATCGAAGTCGGAGGCTGCTATAATTTCTTTCCTCAATTAAAACTTGTGTAAAACATGGTTGTTTCAGCAGATACACAGATTGCTGCTCGTCAGTTCGCAAGGCATCGATGTCTTCTCAAAAACTTCATCGCGTGTCCTTCATCGTCGGAGTTACAGCTGCTAGAACGAAATGCTTATTGATGAAATCAAAGGCTATCAAAATTGAGAAGAGGATACCATTTCCACTCCAAACAATATTTGAGACAAAAAATGCCAGTTACTATGAGTATTATTGGCGTCTAACATCAACAAGTCTAAGATAAAAAAAATATTGGTGCTTAATTTAACCCAATAGACCAGCGAGTGGGTTGAACATGCAATTTCGCCCTTCATTGATTTCAACCACCATGAGCTTTGTCAGGTCGTTTTCCCCTTGTGTCAGGAAAATAGTTCGATACAACTAATTTAGCTAGGAGGTTAGGACTTCTGCCATTAGTTAATTCTCAAGATAAAGTTCCTCGTGGCCATATTCTAGTGTCAAGTTCTTGAGTTCTGAATAATCGGGTTACAATTTCTAAGCTACTCTATCATTTACCCCAAAAAAGTTATACTAGCATGATACATATACAACTGTGGCTCTTGAAGTCGCAATTAAACTCTACAGAAGATAGTTAACTATCTTAGAGACATAAAACCAATTTACACTGCCTCAAGCTCAAATTTCATGTATAAATATACGTTGTAAGTTATTTTAAAGACTCGTCCATCATAAGTGATTGCCCATGGTGATGATAGTCCAATCGTGTAAAATAAGTCGTGCTTAAGTTGAACAATCTGATTGAAGATTTCATGGAAGAGACTGTTATGGATATACTGTAACATGGTCAATCCACGTCAAATGCCACGCCATTGTACCAAAAAAAAAAACACACCACCACCTAACAAGGGAAAGTGTGTATGGGCAACAGTAATTCAATCTCTTTGGTTCACGCAATTTTCTGGAACTTACGACGCCCTGTAAATTCGTTACCAAACCATGAAGCCACGAAGTTGGGATCGATTGGTGAACCCTATCGAAGCCAATATTGCTTTTGTGTATCGATAACCTTGAATTCTTGCTTTTGTGAATCCATGTCCTAACTAGGTCCGGATAGAATATATATGTAAAATCCCTTATGTTTAAGTCCATCCACATTATCGACTTCCTCTTGAGCATGAATAGGTCATTTACCCACCCGATCAACCTATTTTGTGGAGACAACGACGCAATCAGTTGGGGATCCTTGACCTGCGCATGACCTGCCTCACATGTCCACCCCAACGATTTGATACCAGTTGTTGCGTTTTAGAGGAGAGCCAAAGGAGGAATCCGCATGCTAACCAAGTCTATGTAGAATACACATGTGAAATGGATCCAACTGTTAACTTAAAATTATTGGTAATTCTCTCTCACCCACATATATATATATAGATTCTACTTCCTCTTTTTTTTCACAATCGATATAAATAAAGTTACTCATATATAATCCCTCTATTTATTGTCTTTTATGTGGCTCATTAGTTTTGATATGTCATATACCTTTTTTTTTTTTTTTTTTTGGGTTACCTTCTGTGATGTAATTGGCAACCTACAGGCTACTGCAAGGAGTCAAACGTGTTGCTTTTTGAGAACAAAAGTGACCATGTTACAATGTTTCACCAATCCTACGTTGCAGTAAAACGATGTAAAAAGTTTATGTTGATTTTGACTTGAGGTTTCTTTATTTTCTAATTTGGAGCCTGCGAATTTAGGATTCGTGAAGAGAAAAACAGTCATTTTGATCTTTTTATTCACAAAACGGTGCCATTCAACCTGTGAAGCAACCTACACACTTGTCATTTGCAACATAAATCATTTATCCTTTTTCTTTTACATTTTATGGACAACCATACAAAGGAGAAACGATAACTTGCACTACAGTAATTTAATAGAAAAATTGATGTCAATCGTTTCTACGAGATATTATATATCGATTTTTTTTTCCGATAGTTGAGAGTACAATATGTCAACCACCGTTTGCAGTACGAAACCCTTCATTCGATACCAACTTTGGATTGAAGGATCTTAAGAAAAACAGATCAAATATTTAGATACGGTTGGAGCCAGCGTGCAGATAAACCTTTTCAAATTCAATAACGATGATGATAACAAGATTAAGAAAAAGTACTCCCAAAGAAAACGAAAACTTGCAAACGCAAATCAAAAGGCGAGTTAGGCACCACCCTTTATCATCCCTCAACTCCTTTTCTATATATTCAGAATTCAAAAGGCCTAAGAATTCAACCATCACATTATTTCACTTCATCTTCACATTCCCCTTTAACGTTGACAAAAACACCCAAATTAATACCCATGTAACAATCTTTCCATGGCCACAAGAAACCAATTACCACAACCACCCGTTCCCATGTCGAAGAACGAGTGGTACGACAATACAGGCATCGGAGCAGGTGTCCGACGAGAAACAGTTCTAGGAAACATCAGCAACAGATGCATGTTGAGGAACGAATGGCACAACCATTCGGGCATCGGAGCAGGCGTCCGAGGAGAAGTAGGAGCACCAGGAAACATAAGCAACAGGTATATGGAGGATAGACAGTTGTTTTTGAGGAGTTACCAGTTCAGCAGAAAGCAGACCCTAGGGGAAAGAATCAAGAGATCGTTCGATAGAGCGAGGAGGCTGGTTTGGCGTAGGATGAAGGCGGTGGGCAGGGCGAGGAAGGTGATCTGGTGTCAGATGAGATCCGCGGTGGTCCGGCGCCGGAGACGGCTGTGGAGGTTTCTCAGGAGGCAGATACAGAACTGTAGCAAGGATACTGAGTTGGGGAGGAATCATTACTGGCAGTATTATTTCATCTACGAATCTCCTTATGTTAGATGCAACTCCTCTTCTTCAGGTAAGTTTAATTGTTTCGGCTAACAAACACACTTAATTGTTATATGTACTCTTTAGATATCAGAAGGGCATTGGTTCAGAACTCATATAGTCAGAAAGACTGTTTCAAGAAGAGTATTTGGTATCATATCCGAGAACATGAGTAGTGTACTTCTACGCTACTATGGATAAACCGTTGTTGAAATTCCTCATTTGTTACAGATCTGCGTTTTAATGACGGTTACTTCGAATGATCAGTTCCATTAAGGCCAAATGCAACTACTCCAGTCCTTGACAAAGAAGACGAAGAGGTGACACAAGACGTCCCCCACCAGCATCGGATAAATCTTTGACCGAAATCAACGGACGTGACCAACATGGATTTTAAGGCTAGTGGGATTCGAACCCAAGACCTCCTACTTAATCTTGGTCTCGGCTTTTACCAGGAAGTGGTCCGTCTAGTCAAGGGGATTAAACTACATACTCTTGGCTCGGACGAACCGACGCGTTGATTAATCAACCTTCCAACTAATAACGCTGTGAATTATAACCCTATGAATGGTTATCATAAGCTTGGTTCAAACAGAGAAATATAGACCATTGGGCCGACCGAATCAGCGACGTAGACAGTGGTAACTTAATCAAATCACGTAGCAACCGCAATGCCTCTATTATATTGCACCAGCACTTAAATACAACCCATCACAAGAAACAAGGTTAAAGAAATGCAAGTAATATAAATAACAGTATTAGAACATTCACAAGTACGGAGGAACTTGTTTTGAAAAGGCGACCAGCTTAAACAATGGGGTCCGTAAGACGGTAGAAATATAAGGTTCACTCCTAAAATCAAATTAATAATAGAAGAAAAAATCCATGATTTATTTATATTGTTGTAGGTTTTACTCAAACTTCGATGTGGTTTTGTATCTCTAACAAAACCGGGGTTATAGATGAACATTCCAATCAAAGAAAATATATTGATGATCTCTTCTGAGAAGTTTTCAGCTAATATTTTGGTATATAGGTTGGTTGAAATTTAAAGATTTCATTGTCAAGAGTGGAGTAACTCAAAGGGAAACTACTGCATACGATAAAAACACTGCTGGTGCAAACAATTGAACAGCAGAATTCTTATAGCCAACATGATCCAAAGGAGTAATGAAATATAAGCATTTGCAAGACTCAGTTTCGCACCAAGGAATGAAGACGATTGGTGCTGCTCAGGGAAAATACCATAAACTCAGTAAGAAGCATGATAACCCAAGCACAAAACTTTGTAGATAACATTGACAAGAGTTTCAAAACTTTGTAGATAACAAGAAAGAACAGCAGCCAAATGCACAAAGCAATAGAATAATAGCATCATCACGGAATCGCATATCAGTCTAAGGAAACATTTTCAGCTCCAGTTTCATGTTCATTCTATACATTATGAAGCGTTAATTGCGTCACGTTGCATTCATGTAGTCTCTTCACTCCAATGTCACTTGAACCATTTAAGCTTTCCGTCATCCTTCTAAATAAAGTGTTCTGCAGGTTTCACGAGTGTCACTTGAAATACAGATAAACCAGATTCGCTGTTTCAAGAAATGGCGAAACCAAAGTCTTCTCCCATTCAAAGGTCGAAATATTTGTCCAAGCAATAAAAGGATCACTGGCTTTGGTTTGTACACATACTAAACTCGAAAGTGCATCATTGCACATGTTCTCTGATATTCCCACTCCTCTATTCTTTCTACTTTCATCATTAACACACAGGTCCAAAAACGCAGTAGCAAATTAAACAAACAAAACATGCACTCTTCCCATTTCCACATGCCAACCACTATCAACTTCGATTCTTCAATAATTGCCTAGTTGATTTTGTACATAACCGCCATTCCGTGGAATAACAACTACATATTCTGACAAACTGACCAACCAAGATTGCATTCAACATTCACTATAACAAAAGAATATATCGTCTCACTAATTGATTCCTGTAAAGTTGATTAAAGAGCATTGTCCACCTTCAATTCCCTTTCATAGCCATGTGATGAGGGAATCTCATGACGAAGAAAAAGAGGACAAACCAAACAGGAGTAACCTTTCCCACTAGCAAGATGAAGCTAAGATGGAGACTGAAATGTTAAATAAAACGGCGGCTTGTTCTGCATTGCTCGTTACAAATAAGTCATAAGAAACAAGTACAACGAACACGATTCTTGCAAAGGGAAATATATAGGATGAGATAGAAGAAAACTAGGACGGCTTGCGAGAAACTGACTTGGATGAAAGGTTTTGATTCTCACATTGACAAAGAAAGATAACTAAAGGGCGGACTCTCCCTCGGTAGGCTTCAAATCTTCATGACGATGAGCATCAAGCATTAGTGATGATGAAAAGGGAGTGGTTGTCCTAAAAGGGTATTCCAATATGTGGAGCCGCCTCCTCCATAATTATAGTTAGCTAAATATGAAATTGCTGGGCCACTGGAGGCACAATTGAACATGATAGAAGATACCATGATCTGTCTCACATGATTAATTTCAGCAACTGCCAAGGAGCAATAATCTTGTGACTTCGTATTTTTCGTAACTAACGTGATCACCTCTCCTCAATCTTCTCCTATATATTCAAAATCCCCTTGTGACAGTTTGAAACCAAAACACATCCCTAGTCGCTTATCAAGGGTTGATGCCAAAAGAATGTTTCTGCAAAGTGTAGCAGCGACAAAAGCTCACTCAAATGAAGGGTACACAAGGCTAAGCAATCCATATTACGAGAAGAAAACCAGGCTGAGAAAGCAATGGCGGAAGAGTTTAAGAAAGAAAGTAAGCGGGATGAAGCTAACCCGGTGTAGGAAACTCAGCTGGAAAGCAATTTCATTGATCATGGTTCCAAAAAGAATCCGGAGCATGTATAGAGAAATCTTCAATGCTTTGAGCTTGGAGGGTGGATGGATTAATGCTCCCTTCATCACCAACTGGGGATTACCAGCTCTCTCCCACAGCTCCGTCAAGTGTCAAAAAACTGCTGTAATGTCCTGTCACGGTAGCATCTTGTTTGCTTGATGCCTTTCTCTTTGTAGGTTGACTTGCATATGAGATTTCACCAAAGCTATGTATTCCGTTTCGCAAAACAATCAACCTCTTTCACTAGACGAGCTCACTGCATCCTGATATGCAGTCCCTGAAACGAGGTACATATACAACGAATGATCTGTATAGGAAAACAAGATCCCTCCATATTTTCTTGGGATATGAAACTATAATCACGCGACCGTGCTTGGCTAAAGATTATAGTCCAAGGAGTGGGGAAAACACTGAATATGGCCATGAACAAGATCGGATTCATCATCTAAATTAACCTTCAAAATCTCGTCACGTAAATAGGGCCCGAGACATGAATATTTTCTTCCATTCTGTATGCTGCATAGTGTACATTTCTACGAATAGCATGCCTACATCCTTTCTTATAACTCCAGAAAATAATTAGTTGAGAATGTGAAATAATACCAAAGAAGCAGGGCAGCAAGCTGGCATAAGTTCCAGCCAAAGCTGACAAAATGTTAAAAGGGAAACAAAAAAAAAAAAAAAACTACAGTGAAACTACAAAAGGTCACTAAAATGCTCAAAGGTTGCAGAAGATCAATCAAGTGAGCATGTCGTGAGGAATCATATATATGCAGATTTTGCTAAACACAGTTGCCTATACCATTGATTTAGAGTTCTGGAAAATGCAAAAGATGTGATAATACCGATTCCTACAGAACCAAAACGAGTGTAATACCATAATCATACACCCGCACTGATTGTAATGTAATACAAGTAGATTCGATCTTTTCCAAATGAAAACAACATATTACCCACATCAGATAGAGCAAAAATATTATAAATATATATATAAATCCGGGATCATTCCACTCATTACCGATTTGTTTTAAGTCGGAAGAGCTATTATGTGTAGTTGTGTACTTCCATACAAGAAAATCATCCGTTCCGAATCTCAATGATTGAATTGAATCGCACCATCATCTAACATGTAAGGGTGTCGAAGTCGAACCTTGAAATTTTTCCACGGGCAAGCTACTGTGGGTTGGCTACTTGATTTGCGTTATCTTCTAATCGAGAAGCAAGACCTGATTGAGCTCGGCATCTTGAGAAATTGGTGATCGCCGTGATTTGCAGAGGCGCCGGAGGTGTTCTTCAGCCATCGAAGAACAGACGGCAATGAGTGATCGAAGGGACTGGTTCATTAGGATTTCATGAAGAAACAGAGCCATTACTGGAGTAGGAAATTCCAAATTACTAACGTATAAATATGTCATAAAATATTTACGTTTAGATATATCTAATAAAAATTAAGGATGAAAATTAAAATATTGAAATAAAAATATGTTGAGATTTGATCAAATTAATGATAGTGGCTCTCTTAAAGATTGGATTTTTATCATAAGATGTATCTTTCTTATATAATTTAATTTTAATCATTGATTTTTTTTACACATATCTAAAATTGGATGTGTTAAAAAACATATTCATCAAGCCCATAAAAATTTTGATCTTTGTGGGACTAATTTGTTCAGTATGGATCGACCAACCGTGATCCAAGATCCTAATGTCTCCTTGGTTGATGATTAATGAGTCAAATCACAAATTAACATATCTTGTTTAAGACTTCCTAGGAACTTTTAATCGTTTGGATGTTATCCAATCACATAGATCAAGAGTCACATAATAACTTAATTTACGAAAACAATCGTAATGGGGCAGTAGTCGGTGCAGCCCGTTAAAGCTTTTAACGATTGGTTTAGCAAAACACATTGGATTTATATATCAAACATATTAGTCCAATACATTGAGAGAATCAATTGTTCAGTTAATTAGCTGCAACAAGCGAAGATATAGTCAGTATAAAATATTAGGATCACCTTGTGCGTAATATCTATCTCGGAATCTAATGCAAATAGGACAAAGCAAATCGAGTCAAGTCGAACCGGAATTTAGATAGATATATATGCTTGCTGATCAAGACAAGCATGATTTCGGGATATTCAAGAGTATATATTTAAACGCAAGGAGTGAAGTATAGGACACCGCTTGAAACAACAAATCAAATATAGCAACGACAAAAACATTGGGCATATATTGCCAAATTTACGGAATCATACGTGTCAGTCGCTGTGAACCGATTTCTCCTCTTATCCCATCTTCAATTCAGCTGCCGCCCTTCGTCTTCCTTGGACAGCAAGAAGACCCCTCGGTTTGTCTTTGGCTGCTAGCCATTTATATGGCCGCGATATTTAAGGTTATATTTTCCCATGTATGTATGGTCTGTTCTGCGTCGTATATATATGCATATCTGTCATATGTTTAAACGTATTCTTTTCATGATGAAACCATACGAATACTATTACATTTTAGGGAATGAAACAATCAGATAAATAAAACAGTATCTTTTATTCTTTTTTCTCACAAAAAAATGAAAATATAGAACAGTCTCAATAAAAAGGTTCTGTTCAAATAAATTTTAATTTATGTCAAAATATGATTAAACTACTTAATTTTTCACCTCTCAGATTATAGATCTTGTAATTAACTACCTTTATAACTGAAGAAATGATGCATATCAGGTCAGCATAGATCCATCTACTCCTACCTCTATATAAGAATGCATGCAAATATACCCAATTCTCCAAATCGAGGACACGAGATCGTTTCACACAAAATATCAACCACCACGCTTATAAGTACAGCCCGCTGAACCAACACTTACACTCCAAGCCAAAAACCACATTTCATCAAAAATAAAAAATAAAAATCCAAATGAAAATCAATCGAGCAGCTGTCAACCGATCCAAAGCATCCCCATTCGAATCCTTCCTCGACGGCTGGCTGGTCCGGCAAGAGCACCTCCTCGACGAGCTCATCACCGCGGCCTCATCATCGGATTACAACGACAACGAGGAGAGCAAGGAGCTGGTGTCACGTGTTCTGAGACACTACGAGGAGTACTACGACGAGAAGTCACGTGACGCCCGCCACGACGTGTTCCGTCACCTGTCCCCGCCGTGGTGCAGACGGCTGGAATGCGCTTTCCTTTGGATCGGAGGGTTTAGACCGGGTGTGATGTTCCAGCTCGTTGCCAAGTCGGTTGATGATTTGTCGTCGTTGCAAGCTCAGAGACTTGACAGGTAATTACCGAGTAAGTCCTGTTTTCTTGTTTGTATTTTCCACCGTGGGACAGGTAACGGTGTAGTTTTGAGCGCTGACTCGTCTTCTGAACTTATCCAACTTCAATGTTTATGGAAGAAAGTTGATATTGTCAAAACAATTTTTAATATTCTCAAGATAATTTATGAGAGAAAAATATTTTATCCCAAGAAAAATTATGGGTGTAATAAACTTGACAGCATCAAAACCTGGATTGGCAACACTAACCCTTTATAAAGTTATTGAAAAGATTATTGTGAGAAGTTGCAGTAGATTTCTCTTATTCAATGAATTAAAAGTGGTTCAATGAATAACAACGTCTTCTTGTTCTTGGGAGCAGCTTGAGAATCGGGACAGGAAGGGACGAGAAGAAACTGGCGGATGAATTAGCAAGGATACAGGAAACTGCGGCATCGCCCTCAATCGTGGAAAGGATAAGGAGGATAAGCTGCTGGCCATATGGAGATATCATCGTTGGTTCGCAGATGGACACGGACACAGAGTCCCTGAGGTCGGCATTGGAAACACTGGTGGCAAACGCCGATAGACTGAGGACGAGGATAGCAGCCGTGGTGGTAGATGTTCTCACTCCGAAACAGAGCGTCAAGTTCGTGGTTGCATCAGCTGAGCTGCAGCGTGATCTTCGGAGTTGGGGTTCCGATGGCGGCCTAGAAGGTAGCTCTAGCCAATCCAAGTAGCTCAAGGTTTCTTGAAAGAAAAAGCAGATAAGATACAATGCGATGTAAATGATCAATAAACTTCCAGTACAACGAGTTGTGTTATACAAATGGAACTTTCTTTGTTCCAGTACCTAAACCATGTATTCTAGTACAATCTGTTTTATCGCTAACACAGCTTGCAAGAATCAAGATCCTTACACATGGATCACAGAGAGTATCTTAGCAATGATCTATAGATATCATACCAAATTGTTGCATCAGGATTTTTAAAAAGTAGACATACAGCTTCCTGGACCGACTTACTGCTCCCGTGGAATTCCATTGTACGCACCAAGGTTCTGTAGCAAATGTACTTCGCCACAAGTCACCCTCGTTTTGATATGATCGCTCTTTAACTTCCACATCAGACGGGCTCGAGGAGGTAACAAACATACTCAGGACAGGCGAAATTCCATTCCCTACGAAGACAGGTTCACAGGTACTTCAGACTACAGATGAAGGTGTGCTACGGAGAGACTTGCACTTGGTTTCACGCACCTCCCCTGTGAAGCTATAGCTGAACTCAAGTTCACTTCCCGAAACCCAGTGTGAGGTCCAATTCATCGATGCCTACTTCATGTATTTTCTCGCCTTCCCAGGCCTTCATTGCACCATTTCCAAAGTCGAATTCCGATCCATGACTTCTGTCCATGGCAGCTGGCCATCCCAAAGCTCCATGCTGGCCCAGTGCCTCCTGTAGGGTAGCCTTCTGGGTGGCCGCAGTTTTGACAAGATTATATGTCGGTGATGGCGGGGCTATCTGAGGGGCTCCAGTTCCAAAGCCAGCCCATTGATCCGAGTCAACCGTGGAGGCATCAGATTCATCACATTCTAGAATAGCCGGTGGTGTGAGATGGGTGCGCCGAGTAGGGCTTGAGGGGGCGGAGGCAGCAAAGATAGGGTGACGAACCGAGGGTCGTAGCGAGCCATTGGGAAAGGGATCCCAGTCAGGCTTCCTCTTTGGGGAAGAAAGAGGTGGTGTCACGGGGGCGCTGCTTGATATACGCAGAGGTGGCAGATTCGATGGGATTGCAGCCAGGTTTTGTAAGAAGGGAAGCAAGTAGGACGAAGGATTACCATCGTAACATGATGAGGGATTGCCATCGTAACGTGAAGGGCTGGGAAAGGAAGATGATGTGGGGCTAGCGTGGTACGAGGGGACTGGACTTGGGTAGGCTGATGATAGTGGACTTTGTTGGATCGAGGAACATGGACTCATGTTCGCAAAAGTGCCAGCAATGTCGACAGAAGGTGGCTTGCATCCCTACATGGAACATATAGTCAAGAAATACATCAGCCGAAACCCTCACTATATACCATCAGAATCCAGGATTGCAATATTGTAGCTACAAATTCAACAATTTCAGTAGCACATTCACCCAGTTCATAATTGCACTGCACGAATCATGTTACTTAGGATTGTCACTTGATACTTCAGTGCTGATTTAGACATATCCATAGTTACCAACCAGACCTTGCATGCCCAGAACTACATAGTAGCTCTGGACAAATCAAGAGCAAAGTTATGCTACAAGGCGGTAGTTTCCCAGAAAATCATCACATAAAAAGCGAACTATGCAACACGGGACAACCGGAATTCCGAATTCAGGTGCAGTGAATGCTGGCGGATCACTTCATCATCAACATTAGGCATAGTTCACAACAAACAACACATGATCCAAAAATCATAACAGGTCACCATTACCACGAGATTATCAGGAGACTTGAGGTATATTCACCAAGAAGCTAGTTCAAGTTAGTGTTCAATGAATCAAATCCTTATCCCATTTTAGATTCAGTCACCATCCACACATACTCAAACGAAGAAAGAAGGGAAATGATATTGCAAGGTAGTTTTAGATACTGCCAAGGCAACTTGTGACTTATGAGAGGAGTATTTTATCCCAAGAAAAGTTGTGAGTGTAATCGCTTTGACAGTATCAAAATCTGCCTTAGCAACAGTAAGAAGAAACTTTGATTCAATCATTTCCCAAACCACCGCAATTAAGTTCAATCAACACAGACTCTTCCCCACCAAAACCAAACTAAATAACCGCAACATCATTCAACACCCAAAACCCTAACCAATCTAATCTACAATAATAATAAATCAAACCTTTATCCCATCAAATGGAATCGATTATATGTATATCACGACGTCATTTCAATATATCATGTACTTTCAAGTCGTCATATTCATATTGAGAGATCCAACGGAACTTTTTACGTGTTTGTTGTCGGCTACCTAACACACAACCATCACCATTTTATTCGGACTTGGACTTGAGATCGACTAGAGACGGGATAAAAATCCCCAATCTAATCATCCCCTCAAAATCCACAGATCCACATGAACTAAATCATCGCTCCCTTGTCAATTACACAACAAATCAGCACCTAATAAGAACAGATAACCGCCAATCTGAAATCAACAACGACATCACAAATAATCCGACAGCGAACATGATCTGGGGATGGCCAAATGTACACAGCCTTATCCCTGTTGCGAACAGCAAACAGACTATTCCCGATACCGCCGATCGGAGATCTGAGACCATCAAAACAATAAGATAACCATTACCTTCCGATAAGTAGTCCCATCCTCTTCGACGACCCACCCAGCCTCAGCACAAAGAGCTTTCAACACCTCATTATTATCACAGTGTTTTGGGAGCTTATAGTTCCCCTGAGATCGGAGTCCGGCGAACACCTTCGCCGCGATCGCTCTCCTTCTCCGCTCTCGTCTCTTGTTGTTCTCCCTTTCCTTCCACGTCGGCAACCTCCCAGCCGATCCGCCCATGGATGAGCACCGGTCAGATTCCGGCGGCGGTGGAGGAGGAGGAGGAGAGGCGGGTCACGTGTGGGGGAGAGAGAGAGAGAGAGAGAGAGAGAGAGGAGGGGGGTGGGGGAAGTGTGAGGGGGAAAAGGGGATTTATTGAAGTTGAGTGTGATTATGATGGATCAACGCGTTTTGGTGGATTGATTAAGGAGTGATTATTGGAGGGGATTGTCATTTGTCAAATGACATGTGAGGGTAATAGTGTGGGAATGAATTAGAAATTCGAGCAAGATATTAATTTTAGATGGAAAATTTGACTTAATATTTTTTGTTATCTTTCCCACATTTACCTTCAAGTTAATCAAACTAATATTGAATTTTTGATGATCAATTCTTCTTTAATTTTTTACTTGTAATAAAAAGAAGAAATATTTTAACATGAAAAAATAAGAAAAAAGTTGAGAAGTTTCACGTTAAGAAGGGGAAGGATATAAGAAGTGAAACATGAAGTTTAAAAGGATTTAATGAAATATATCAAACAGTATTAATGAAAGACTAACAAAAAAAATTATACATTATATTATAAATTTATAATGATTGTGATTACAATGTAATCAGACAATTAAGTATCATTTTATCTAGTGATAACTAGGGTAATAAACAACCGTTGCTCTAATCATGTAATCAACGTTTTGATATTTTTGAGACATCAATTTTTTTTAATTATTCGAGTTAGAAAAATACTACTCTTTTCGTTTCACAAAAGATATAACGATTTGTCTTGATACGGTCAACGAAAATTTATGTGTGTGTTTAATTTATGAGAAAAAACTTATTTGTCTTTGGGATTGTAAGAGTGAGAAAAAGAAATGAAGGAGAAAAATAATAGAATGAGTTGATATGATACAAAATAAAAAACATGGATGTTTTAATAATTTTGTAGAAAAAAATTTCAAATAAAAAAATATTGTATTTATTGTAGAACATTCAAATTAAACAAGAGTTGTATTTCTCATGGAACGAAAAGAATATAATGAATAGAGCAAAATAAGATTAAGTTGATACCATCTTTTTCATATCCTTTGACGAGATTGTTTCATGAAAAATGGATTGTAACAGCTTACAGGATAAGAAAATATTAATCCGACATGTATGCTTATCATCTTGTTCATAGATGTTAGTTTTGCTAGACTTTTCGCATAACTTTGATCAAATAAGTTTCGATCATCTCTCTAATAAATAGATTTAATTTTCTTCGTATCAAAGAAAACGTAAGTTCCTAAAACAACATAGTGTCATACAACCCAAAGCCTAATGAAAAAATATGTTTGCTTAATTACGCGGAAACGATAAGCACTGTCCTAATCACAACAACGACAGCGATTATGGCACTGGTGCATTGCATTCTTCCAAGCTATCCGCTTAAGCTCCCACACGTGCGGAGTACGTTGGGACTGAGCTAGCAAACGAGTGAAGAAAAAAAGGCAAAAAAAAGGACAGAAAATTGGAACGGGCGATGGGCCCCACCATGTGCTGGTGGTCCGAATTTCTTCTCCTCGCTCGTGCTTTCAGAGAACCGCATAGCATCGCTGCGTGCCAGTTGTTGCTCTCTGGCCGCATCTCTATTCTTTTTATACCGAGTCGGAGCTCTTAATTGAGGTAAACAATGATAAAATGGTTTTGTTAAAATAGTTTTGGTGAATTAAATATTAAAAATAATATTTGAACGGATTTATGGGTGAAAAAATTATATATAGATATATTTGGTAAAGTGATAGTTTGTTTTGATATTATATTTTTTTTGTTTCAAATAAATTACGATGTGTTGAGTTGACACGATTATTAATTAATTCATTGACTTTGTAAAACTTTATCTTAATGTCCTTATGAGTGAGAGAGAAAAATGTGATTGGATGGAAAGAGAAAATAAAAAATGAGATAAAGTGATAAAAAATAAGGATATTTAGAATTTTTAACATCATAAACTTATCATATATAGAAATGTTGTAATTTATATGAAATGTTTATGTTTAATAATGTGTCGTAATTTATCTGCAATGAATAATGTATGAATTAAAACTTTATAAAATTCTAAATTTTGATATTAGAGATATAAATTTGTTTTTAGAAACACTTGCATGCTAAAATAGCAGTGGAAAAAAATGATAATTTTCAAAGTATAATTAGGACAGTATAATGTTATTTGGAAATAATATTGTAAAAGCTGATTATGCAGAATTTTCTTTATTTATCTAAATTCATTTCATCTTAATTGTTTTATATGTTTACATGAATTAGTGTATTTCTGTTTTGATTTTTTTATATCCATTGTTGGTGCTGAATAATTTGATCATTTATTTTATTTCTAATATCTTAAAATGCATAAAGTATTATTAAAAAAAATTATGTTTGATTATCCTGAATTATTCATCTTTGTAAATAGATATTTATATTTTGAAAACATACACTTAAACATGTATGTTGAAAACCTTATCCGAATCATTGAATGTGGTAATTAACTTTTTCCGATTCCTTTGTTTTCACGAATTTGAGTCCCTTTTTTTCCGTTAGTTTTTTCTTTTTTTTGATATCCATTACTGTTGCCGAATAATTTGATCTTTTTTTTTTTTACGAATTTGATCTTTATTTTATTTCTAATATCTAAAAATATATAAAGTGTTATTAAGGAAAATTACGTTTGGTCATAGTGAATTATTCATGTTTGTAAATAGGCACTTTATATTTTGAAAAAAGACACTTAAACATATTTTGAAAACCTTATCCGAACCATTGAATGTGATAATTAACTTTTTTCGGTTCTTTCAAGAAAAAAGAAGGGAAAAGCCTTTTTAGTTTAGTTTCTAAAAATGTACTTCCTCGGTCTCAAATTAAATGCTCCCTTTGTTCGAAAATAATTGTAACATTTCGACTGTGTGTATTTATCGATGCGAAGTTTGACTCGCATCGTGAAACGATAAAATATTATTTTTTGAAAAATTATCGTGAAATATCAATGATAATTTAAGTTATGTATTTGAATCTGATGTCAGTGACTTAAATTTTCTTACGTTATTAAAATAAAAGACAAACCTACTCAAAATACGTGCTAAATAATAAAAAAAGTTAAACATTATAATTATTTTGGGATAAAGGAAGTATTTTTTTTAATGAAAGAGTTAATAGAATGTATTGTTGCGATTTAACATTTTGTATGTTTAAAACTTTGTTAAGAGAAAAAGATTGTATTTATTTTGAGAATGTTTATAAGACAAAATCATTAATGTTTTAACTCCAAACATTCCGTTTGTATTTGTATCACGTAGGGCTTGATGAATTTATGATAAGTCATAAATAAATTTATTTATGAATGGATCGTCGGATTTGTTAATGAATAAAATTAAAATTTTATACTTTTATATCAATTAAAAAGAAACGAATAAATCTTGAATTTTAATCCTTAATTTTAATATCAAAATTTTAATTATAAATAAATTTATTTATGGATACACACGAGATCAGTTTTTTCTACTATCAAATGAAGGAGCATCATTCTTATCATCGCCTAAAAATGATTCTGACTTCAGACGTGGTCATCTCCTTCAACCGCCGCCGCCTCCTCTCCGGTCATCTCCGTCAACCCCTCACTCCTGTCCGTCATCCTCGACTCCACCGCCGCTCTCCACTCCAACTCCGATCTCCTCTCACTCGTCCGTTACTACTTCGATCTCAGAACCCAAACCCTAGACCTCCTCGCCGCCCTCGACCTTGCCCTCGCCGCTGCCGCGCATCGGCACGATCAGCTAAGGTCCGTGCTAGATTGTTTCGAGGAGGAGAGAATGGGCAATGTGGGTGGTGAGGGTGTGAAAACGAGGTATAAGGAGACGATCGCGGAGTTGAGGGGTTTCAAGGAGGCCAGGGATCCGTTGATGAAGAGTATTTTCACGTTGTTAGGTTCGGTGTGGGATCGAATGTTGATTATGTACTAGAATGTGAAGGAGAAGAAGCGGAGGGGCGACAAGAAATTGAATCGGATTAGGGTTTATAGGAAGGTGTCAAGATTATCATTTGTGGGGGTGTTTGTTGCGGTTTGTGATTTGCACCATTGTGGCTGTTGTGATTGGTGTGTCTCGATTGGTGGCGGTTTTGGCAATGTTGGGAGTGTCGGGACCGTTGGTGACGGTGGGGATTTGTTTTGATGCAATGTGGAGGAAGTATGAGGATGAGGTGAAGGGCGAAAGACTGTTGATTGGGGAGATGAATGTTGGGAGTTTTGTGGTTGTCAAGGACTTGGATAACATTAGGGTGCTGGTTGATGAGCTGGAGGTGAAGTTGGAGTCGTTTTTGGGGAATGCCGATATGGTCTTGAGGCATGAGGATGCGGTGAGTTTGGTGGTTGAAGTGATTGGGAAGAGTGTGGATTTGTTTGTGGAGGTGATTAGAGAGTCGATGAAACACGGTGAGTCGTGTAGACAAGATGTTTTGGAAGCGAGGATGGTTGCTTTGCAGAAGTATCCTGGTTACAGTTGAATCTGAATCAGCATTTTTATCTCCAAAGCTTGTTGCAATTCTATATTCACTTCTTAGGATACTGTAGATTGTGGGTGCTGGATATTTCATGGAAGCATATACCACAGCGAATTACACTCAGGCCAATCCTAGTTTGTATAATACCCTAGTGTGGAGTTGCATTGTCCCATATAACAACAACAAAAAATCAAGCCTTTATCCCATCAAGTGGGGTAGTGTGGAGTTACATTGCCCCATACAACAACAACAAAAAATCAAGCCTTTATCCCATCAAGTGGGATCGGCTACATGAATACGACGACGCCATTCAAGTCTGTCATATTCATGTTGAGTTGCATTGCACCATCTTATGGCAAATTTCTTGATGGCTGGAATGTTTGAATTCCACTCTTCCACGGGAATTTTGGCGCAATGCATGATTGAGTTGCGCACTTGGTTGGATATGCTTACTGGTTAGCATATTGTCATTGCAAAAATAACTGCAGGTATGATGGCTTTTCTGGTGAACAAGTCACACGGAACGATCAAATTGGGAACAATCAAGGAATTACTATCTGAAACTTTGCCTCTTGGCAGCATCCCCCTTGTAGCAAGAAGATCTATATCTGCCAGGACCGCTGGTTGGTCTGTTGCAGCTGGAGCAGACAGCCGCAAGGCTGTTTACCTAGAAACCTATGATATGGCGTTTTCCATCAGAAGAAGCAGGAGCCAGGGGTAAAGATAGATGAAATGGCATCTTATTATCCGTTGGCTTTCGAAAATGTTGGCATTGGTGGGGCGATGAGGATGTCTGAGTTTGTGAAAGCTAAGGGCTATCATTCCTCTAATGGTTCCTACTTCTTACTGTGTCCTCCTATGTGATCATAATCGGCTGAAGGAGACTGCTGAAGCTTGCAAAGGGGTTCTTCAGTCTCATTGTTCTGTTAGCTATCACAGTGACATTGTCTCGATGGAGCAGGTTGTTATTTCCATTTGCAGGTAATGTTAGCTCTTGACTGTTTTAAGTTTTCTTTAGTTTATTTGATACATCCATGCTTTTGCAGTTGCTCATAGACGGTTGAAGCTTTTTTTGGCGTTTATTCATGAGAGTCTGAGACTGTAGTGAAGCTTAGCCGAGGGTTTAACAAACTGCTGTTTAGGTTAATCTTTGTGCTGTTCAGGTCTGTCAAAGCTGCCATCTTCTAAAGCAAGTAAAGCACCAAACTCTTGTTTATATTAAATGATGAGAATCGTGACGAAGATACACCATCTACGAATATAATGGCTGCACTTTGAGAGACTTAGGTGAACTAGTGGAAATGCGCAATTTGCTAGAGATTCTTGGATATGACAAAAACAGCATCCCAGGATGGTATGCTTGACAGTGGTCTCTTCTAAAAGTAATAAAGGATGCAAGAAAGTGATTCTTGGACTGGAATGCTTGGTATTCCACATGTCGGATGTATACCAAGGCTTATGTTACTTATCTTGTTGAGACAGTAGTTTACCATTTAGGATGTATTCGCAGATCAATAGATCCTTGGGTAACCTCAGTGGTCATTATGATGCTGTGAGAGCAAATAGTGCTTTGCTTGCACTTCGTTGTGGGATGAAATCCGATGTACACTTTACGCTGTTGAGCATTTCACTGGTCGAAACGGAGTGTTTTTAAATGGCTATGCCTTGTACCTCAATTGCTAATTATTTCTCAGATAGGAGTCCGGATATAGTGGTTGAACCAATGAGACACTGAGAAATTATTAACAATTGAGGTACAAACGATTTGGCTTGATTTCAGATTAGGTTCTTAGGAGAACGGATCCAAAACCACTTACTCTTATTTAATTGCAGGAAATATGGTTTCATGACTTATTGCAGGGCTAATGCAGCTGACTTATGTGCAGTCTGCAGGTTTCGTGATCGATCCATATTGAGCTGAAAGAATGAACAAGTAATAATGTAGAAAAGCTTAGATGTTTTCTGCTGGCGATGTGACCGTTTTGGTGGCCGAAGTTCGACATAATCTTCCTGTATCTTCTTGCGCTGAAGTTTTCAGCTGAGTGGAGTTCATCCAAGATATGGAGGTATGTATTTGCTCCATTTTAGAACTGTGTCTTCCTAGGTGTTTATAGGTCTTCCAGTGCTAGACCAGACCACGATTCCAGAATCGTCGGTTTCGATTTCAAAACCGACGGTTCCGGTTTAATAGAAGGATAAACCAAAATCGGAATCTTTTTGTTCGATTCCGGTTACGGTTGCGGAATCGACGGTTTCGGTTCCGATGTCGGTTTTGGTTTCGTTTTAAGTTGCTCATGATTTCATTGTTACTTATTTGCGATTTTTTACATGATTTTATTCATAAAATGCACATCAAATAATTTTTATTTTAAAAATATATATTTAAAATATGATATAAGACGAAAAATATCAAAACTTATATAATCGTATTACAAAATTACGTTTAATATTCATCTTATGATGTGACCCAATATAAACAAAAAATGAATGGATGAAAATGTAAGGTATTTCGACTAAATAAAGTAATAGACATAACAAACAATGAATTAGTAGGTGTGAATTAGGTAGATAAACAAATTAAGAAAAATTACTTCAACGTTTTAAGAAAGAAATACGCGGTTTGGAACCGAATCGAACCGACGGTTTCAGTTTTGTTTTTTATGGAACCTAAATTGAATCAATATTTAGCAATTCGGTTCCGGTTTTTATCGATTTCGGTTCCACCACGGTTTCAGTTCTTGAACCGACGGTTCGGTTACGGTTCAGTTTCGATTCAAAACCAAACCGTGTTCGAGTCTACCTAGCGCTGATAGCCAGCTCTGAATCGTTTTCTCTCCCATGGATAGTACTAGGGCTGCAAGAAAGCTCGTTAAATTTGAGGCTCGGCTCGGCTCGAGCTCGGTTTGTTAAGAGCTCGTTCAAGCTCGTTTGTTACTAAACAAGTCGAACACGAACAAAATTCTTAGCTCATTTAATTAAACGAACGAGCTTCAACATATCCCTATTCAGCTTGGCTCGGGCTCAAGCTCAGCTCTGTAAAAACTCAATAAGGATTCGAAATATATATAGTAAATAAAATACATATGCATACATTAAATATAAGCTATTTATATTTACTAAAAAACACTGTAATTCATACTTCTTTTTTCTAAATTGAAATGAATAGGGCTTAAACGAACTCTTAACAAACCGAGTGGTAAACGAGCTCTAACGAGCCATAAATGGACGAGCCTTTAAACGAGCTGAGCTCGAGCGGAGCCCGAGCAGACCCAACAGCTCAACAAGCTGAGACTGGCTCGGGTTGAATTCGACTTGTTCGGCTCATTTTGCGCGCCTAGATAGTTCCGTGGAGTTTTTATAAGGTAGACTAGAAAGATAGAGTGATTGACTTTTACAGTGCTTTTAAACCAGGCCATTTGTTGTGTTTGTAAATTATCAATCCGCATGGCTTGTCTTGTTCTAATGTTTATAAGTGTCGCACCGCATTTTGCATGAAATTACGTATCATCTTCCTCCATCCCTTATCGGATACGTTGGAATGAATGCAAACACTTCCCTACATATCGTATCAATTTAATCATATTTAAATCTGAGGTAAATTACATTGAGAAAACGACTACAACTGGGGATCTGCATGGCGTACATCAATGTACCTTTAAAGTCACTAAAGAAGTGGACCTCTGAAACCGAAATATCCATGCAACTTCCTCACCTGGAAAAATTCCATTGTTCTTGCATCACTATAATCTTTTGAGCAATTTCCTTGCAATTTCGTCTTGCATACTTTCCCAACACTTTATTCTAATGTGTCACAGATTTGGTAAACATCGCCTTCATTTCCTATGCACAGATAACATCCCTCCCTCGGTTTCTAATCATATAGTTTGAGTTGTTTTTCTGTGAAATATATTGCTGGTTATGGTATTAGATCAGGTGTGATTGAAATGTACAAGTTTGAACTTTGCATCCTACGGTCTGTAGTGGAACTTTGTGGCCGTGTCTATTATTCACACTTCTAACCAGAGTGAGAAAGGATAATTGTATGAGGAGATGTATTACAGTGTAAGATACATAAGCTTATGTATATAAGCCGCATCTTCGTCGAATCCTGCAACAACTGCATTGGAGTATAATACAAAGTATGTACATATTTTAGCTAATGAAAGGTAGAGTCTATGGGATCTTTCCCACCCCACTTGGTCAACGACTCACCCTTCAAATAAAAGGTCAAGAGTTCAAATCTCGTGAGAAAGCCCATGGGTTTCGATTGGTTTACATGGTGCTTTTTGAAAAAGTAAAATAAAAACGAAAAGTAGAGCCTAGCTTTCCTTCTAAGATTTATCTATGTATAAAGAGAAAATCATCCGCGCTACAGAAGACAGTATAGTTATTATTGTAAATATTGTAGGTTGACGATTTTATATTATAAATTGAATAATCTATAATATAAGTTGATGAATGTGTACAATCAAGTTTTTAGTGTATTTTAGAATTAAAATCTGATTTGTATATAATAAGCAAGTTACAGTATAAATTTTTCAATCTACAGTTTACAACAGTCAATATACTGTCTTTTACAGCACCAACGACGCGTCATTATATCTATTAGCTGCCTCTCAAGTTGCTAACGTGAAAAAGATACTGGTTTGGTATATTACTTGGGCAACTCTTAACCAACCCCTTATTTCAAATTTGAGTTTTTATTGAAGGTAGTTGGTTTCTTGGAAATGCTCTCTTCCCATTTCCCCCCACTATATATAGTACATAAGCTCCTTCTATGTTTCACACAAGCACCACACATCACACACAGATACAAGGCATATCTTCCTCTGAACCTTAATCATATAATGGCTACTGAGTGCCTTCCTAACCCATCTAGGTGGTTCTGTACCAAGGTTCCTAAGCTGAAGAACCTGAGCAAGTCACCAAAATCAACTTTGACCTCGACTGCGAGTAGCTCTCCCTCTCCTCGCTCGAACTCCTCCTCCTTCAAGAACCGGTCGCGTTCGAGACAGGATGAGCTCAAGGACGTGTTTGATCATTTTGATGCGAACAAAGATGGTAAGATCTCGGCCTTTGAACTTAGGGCCTTTTTCGAGTCCATAGGTGAGCATATGTCCCATGAGGATGCTCAGGGTGTGATTGATGACCTTGACTCCGATGGAGACAGTATGCTCGGGTTTCATGACTTCTCGAGGCTCATGAGCGGGAAGATTGGTGTTGGGATGGGTGATGATCATGGTCGTGATGATGGTGACGACGATCTCAAGATGGTTTTTCAGATGTTTGAGGAGGAAAAGGGGTCGGGGAGGATAACGCCCAAGGGTTTGCAGAGGATGTTGAATCGCCTTGGCGACTCTAAGTCGTATTATGAGTGTGTTGCTATGATCCAAAACTATGATACTGATGGGAACGGAGAGCTTGATTTTCATGAATTTCACCAGATGATGTCCTAGGCAAAGCTATGCATGCATGATGATTACGAATGGATGATTGCCATCATCACGTGTGTATTTTACCTAGCATCTATAAATTGATACGTACATCATGTCCTTCCTAGATCCTATCTATGATGGGATATCTGGATGGTGGTTGTTGTATCTATAAACTGATGCGCAAAACGTGAATGCTATCTTGTGTCTTTCTTTTACGAATGTGGAGTTGCTACTTTTCAAGTATGATTACGTAAACCTTCACTGTATGAAATCGGTAATCTTGTATCTTTGTGTTTGTGTGATCTACTAGGACCTGTTGCATTATGCCTAATGCATGCTTGTGGTACAAAATAAGAAATATGTATAGAAATTCTACAAATATGGACATCGGAACAGTTTTTATGTTATGTTATAAACTCCGTACAACACAGGATAGACCAATGTCTATCATCTCCCAAGCTAATCCATGGCACTTGGAAATGTTAATCGTTGGTGTAGAACTACTACACATTTTTTCCATTTTTTGCCGAATGGACTCTCAGACGTAGGTACAAAAATCGGTCCCGTTTTAATGAGCTAGTAAATGTTCTTATTATGGAAGTCAATGAAACGAAGGTACTTTCAACTAAGCTTAGATAATTATTATATCAAAAGAGCTCAATCTCAAAAAATTAATTCAATAAAAAAATCTTTTTAATTTATAAACAAATATATAATTTTTCACGTAGTCTATAATAAACCCCACATCATAACAATAATTCGATCTACATCGTTGGAAAAATGGGACTCTTAATTCTTAACCAACATTTCTTGAGCATAAGTTCCGTGTAAAATACACAAACAAAAGGGGCGTGGCAATTCCAGGAACAATTGCCACAAGGCATATTCTTTCTTCTCATTAAGCAAGGAATATCCACGAACAAGCAACACAGAGGACAAGGCAAAGCAAGACCACCACAGTGGCATATCAATCATCAGCAGAAATGGCCACAATCTTGGAACAAATACTACTGGTATCATCATCAACCCAGCGGGCTGCTTCTTCTTCTTCGTTTTCATCATCATATCCATTATCTGAGAGTGGCAGCAGGGGCCGCGATGCATTCGAATGGGGTGCTTCTATCTCCGCCTTGTCAGTTCCCTTTCCTTATCCTTTTTCTTTTCCCAGGCGATTGGCAGTATTACTACTCCAATTTGTTTACCTGATTGATAATGTGTAGTGTGTTGGGAATTGGGAAATGAATTCTATTGCAACTGGGTGTTTTTAAAAATTACCTCTCTCATTTTTCTGTTCAGTTTGTGTTCTATCCCCCTTGCATGATCCCAGAAACCTGACTATCAGTGGGTTGTCGCCGCCGGTGTAGAGAAGATCCCCAGTTGATCTGATCCTCTTCACATTATTTATTGTTGGGAAAAGAGCATAAATTCTCCCGAACTCTTCCACAATGGCAGATGACTTTATGAATTTTTGAAATATGCAGATGATCCCTTATTAATTTTTTTTAAAATGATATTCTATGTCAAGAAGAATAAAAAAATAATGGGATTTCATTTGGAACCAACATGTGCCTTTATGAACTCCATTAAATGGGTTTCGTGTAAAAAAAACGCGATTTCTGCTGAAGATCATGGATTAAATGTTTATTTAAAAACTTGATAAGAGTCATCAGCACGACGCAATATTTTTTCATTGAACTAACATCATGTTCGTTTTCATTGTGCACGCAATTTTTTTTCTTTTCTTTTCTCCAACAGGTTATTGTTAGTTCTGAACCAAACAGGGAGAAGATCAGGCCTGCAAGCTTCCCTGCTGGTTCTTTCCCTCTTGATTACTTTCCCGACCGTCCTGTTCAAGATACTACGGTGATTTTCCATTTTTCTGCCTTAGCCACTGAACTTGGTTAGATCAAATTCTGCGACAGAGATGTGACTTTGAAGATCTACTTCTCATGGCTATTGTTGCAGTGGAGAGTTTGGCTACTGGGTTGCTTTTTTGGCCGTTGTCTTGAACTTCATTTTTCCTCATATAATTCCAGGTAGGTTCCCTTCCTACTGAATTCAAAGAAACATAAATCAGTGTAATTGCGTAATATTGATGGCATATTCTTTGCTTGCAGTTTCGCGATTTCTTCTCTTTGTTGTGGTGCCCGACTGGCCAACCTGTGAGCTGCGTGAGAGCATTGCGGGTGGAATCATTTGTCTGCTCTTTGCGGTCTTGATCGTTGCAACAGAGCTACATGGTATAGGAGAATCAGGGAGTTACCGATGCAACCTGCATTCCCTTGGATATTGGTTCAGTTTCTTTCTCTTCCTCTTCTTTATCATTCTCTATCTCTGTTTGGGACCTTGGTAGCGAGCAGAACTTTGTTGGAAGCCTTTATGCTTTCATAATCCACATTCTTTGGTTAGATATATTTGTCCTTTGTTCTAGGCCTCAATTTAGGTTGGTGACTTCTTTGTGCATACGTATACATATGGGTCATGATTTTGGTGGAAAGAGGAGAATTTATAAACACTATGTCAGTATGTCGCTACTAGAAAGGGCTGTTCGACAAAGAGAAACATAGATAGTCCAACAAAAGAGGAGAATTTATAAACACCATTTATCGTATTCGGTTCTTGTAATTGCTTTGGAATCATTCAAAATCTGAGCCTGAATGAACCTCAATCTGAGGGAACCATGTGATGGAGATGTTTTGTGTTGCAGGTGATGCTTGAACATGAGTAAGTTATCATTGTTTGCTTTGTTCAGCTTTACCTCGCAGTACCATTGTAGAAGCAGTGAATTTGCCTGTCATAGTTCTTACGATAGGGTTTGATGTTCTCTTTTCTCGCTTGCATGGCTCGAGAGCAATGCATCAATATCGCAAAAGAGGAGATTCTCATTTCTCGCTTGCACGGCCCGAGAGCTATGCATCAATATCCCCAAATAGGATTCGCAGCTGGATGCAAACACAAATCTTCATCAATCCCTTTAGTTCCACTTCGAATCCACCCAATGTCGCTCAAGTCATCTTTCTGCTACTACCATCTCCTCAGCCTCCCTTGGGTATTCACCGTTTCCATCTGCGGCAAGTATCTGATCTACCGTAGGATTACTTTGGTGTCTTGGTCGTTGTCTTTATAGTCCTTTTACAGTATAATCATCCGAGGGCTCTAGGTGTGACAGTGAGCCTCCCTGAAATGGCAGATTAAAAAGTCAGTCCTTGAGCTGCTTGACCTGCGTGGCCAAATCTTTCCATCAAAATTTATTGTTCCTCAAAGAACCACAATCTGCTTAGATATCCTGTAGCGAAGTCTACATGTTGGCAAATCTAAGGTATACCCTGGCTTTGCGTGGTTCATTATCGCTCAAGGACATCTAATCCATGGTTAAACCTGCAAGTTTACAACTACGGACCAACAAGAGATACTGTCTTCAGCCTAATAACATTCCAGCTCAGAGATGAGAAGTAATATGAAGCACGCTTACAGCCAGCCACAAGGGGAAAAAACCTGGATCAATCACAAAGTTGAACACATATCCAGATGATATCCAGGCGCAAAGCCTCTCTGTAGTACATCAATAGAATGCTCACACATATATCACACCGCAAACAAACTTTATATTACAATTTACAATTCAAATGGAAAGATCAACAATTCCAACAGAGTATTGGATTGAAAGTGCTAAGCAAACGTACTAGTGATTCAAACAGTAGTCAAGCATAATATAAAACAGAAGAATCCAGATAACAGATACCAGGAGAGTTGCTTCATGATGATCCCCTACAAGCAGAATAGAATGACGATTATAATGAAACCGATCAAAAGAAGAGTCTTGACCATAAGGTCCTGTGCTTGATCAGCCACCCTTCGATGGTGAGCAGCATGTCCATTATCTCCACCGTGGAAAGCGCTCCCATACCCATGAGGATATGCAGGTGTGGCTCCATAAGGAGCGGGTTCCGAGAAACCATTGAAATGAAAATTGACCATAGATGGGAGCAGCCCGCCGAATCCCGCAGACATAGTCATATTCCCAAACCCAACAGTGGCCATGGGAACAAAACCACCTAATAACCCGAAACTAATATTCGGGAAATAACTTGCTCCAGCACCAGGAGGGGGTGGACTGGGAGCCGTTTGAGGACGCTGCCCAGAGGGACGATTGGGTATATCGACACCAGGAACAGGTCTCGACCTCGGATCACTCGTGTTCTTTCCCCTCCCATAGAGAGGAACCAACTTATCCTCTTGCACAAGTGCCTTGCAAACGGGGCATTCATGCGACTGCGAGTGATGGCGAAGCCATTTGTATAGACATGGCCAACAGAACAGGTGACCACATAGGGTAACAATTGGATCTTGAGCAAGATCAAAGCATATGTTACACTCGAAATCACCAGAATCCCCTGACCCGTTCGTCCCATACGAAGCGTTTGGCCGCGACCCACTTGTCGATTCTTGAAACCCGCTTGCCATTTCTCTTACCCCTCTGATCTACAGGATCAATTAAGAATCCTGTCACACAAAAATCCCCCAAATCAAAACCCTAGAAATCAAAAAGGGGGAAATCATACCCAGAGAAAATCAATGGAAGATTGACAAACCCATTTCGATAAACCTCGATCACGATCAATCAAGATCAAAATATTTCAAAATTGAAGACGAGATTGAGACATAACTCATAATCAAACGATGATCAAGATACCCAATTTATGAAATTATGGTTTTCCTTTTGGAGGGGACATTCACTCACCGGTTGATTCGTCGAAGGATCGAGCTGTAAGCGATGAGAATTTCTCTGGAATTTGCAGATGGGAATGTGAAAATCTAGCAAGGACTCGACGAGGAATTTTGGTGGGTATTGACTTCAAGCATCTGTAATTTCGTAGAAACTTCCAGGTTGTTCTTCGCAAATTCCTCGCCTGAACACTGTGTCAACTGTTTTTTACTGTTATTGGCTCGTAACACTCCCTCCATGATGCAGCATTTTGAATACGATTTAAGTTTTGATTCCTAACATAGAATAATTAAATATTATTTTTTATAAAATTATTATAAAATATTAATGATAATTTATGTCGTGTATTTCAACATGAGATTAAAGTCTTAAACAAATGATAAAATTTTTCAAAATATATATTGAATAATACAAAAATCAAAATGATCCATATATGTTGACATAGAGAAAAATATTATATTTGATTCGAGTAAAAAGATGGGATTTCATGAAATTTCTATTGGTTAATCTTAAATTTAAAGATTTTTCTTAAAAGAATATATACAAATTATATGTGAGAAGTGGCTATTTAACATGTTTTCGCTAATAGTGAAGCTGATGATCGTAGAAAACTGGGGAGATACCTCGTGCAGTCCTATGTAAATTACTCCCAGAAATAGCAGCACACACAATTTATTGGTAATATTTCAGACATACACATAGTCAAATTCACACAGACAGTTTGGGATCATCCCAGAGGGCTACGTTCTGACCCTTTATTTGAAGCTTAACAATGCTTCATTTTTAAATTATTTTTACTGCGGATAGGAGATAGATAACAACGTTATCTCCCTTTAATCTTTGGCAAAGCACACAACAGGCGAAGCACATAACTGTGCCTTTTAATAGCTTATCATACACGGTTATAATGGTGGGTGGCACATGGAGTACTGAGGGATGTGTGGCTTTAACGGCGGAAGCTCCTAACTTGGCGAGGTGGATCAACCTCTTCATCTTGGAGCTGAATGAGTTTGTAGACAGCAGCACCAGCGAGAGCTCCGACGGGTGGAGCCACCAGATAGATCCACACACCCCTGTAGTTTCCTGCTGCTATTGCTGGTCCTAGTGCCCTCACCGGGTTCATCGCTCCTCCTGTAGATGGCCTGTAATTTCAAGAGAGTAGTGATATCAATCTTCAGCCTTCTGCTAAAGGCTTTTGTTCAATATAGAGTATCTGAAAATGGTATCCAAATAAGGGACATTAGAGATCACGCATTTGAAACATGATATGCCTAGGTCAAGCTTTGATATATGGATGATATATTGTCCATGCTTCAAGTTCAAAAAGCATTCATGTAATAACATGCTAAGCAAACAGTAAAATTGCTGGACTTTGTATAAGGTTTGGATCTTTGACAACCCGGATCCTGTGACATGAAACATGAAAAATAATCTTGTTAATCCAAACTGAATTAAAAATCATCTGAGAACTGATGGTGTTCCTGATCATGCTTAGAAGTCTTTGCCACAGCAGGGGAAGGAAACCCCAATCAAGCAATGAGATACATCTCAGATATGTAAGATTTCTTGATGTATATACCTTTGTTTATGATCATATTATCAAGGAACAAAATCCACAAACAAATCTGTTAACTGTACTCTTGTGAAAAGGAAACCAGGAAGGAAGTGCTCAACTCACCCAGCAACAAGTATGTTGAGCAAAACCGTCGCCCCGACTGCGATGCCTGCCAGTTCTCCTACCTGTTTCATAGTCAAACAACATCTAAAATAAGCTTGCACAATAATATATTACATATAAAAGATCTGAGCACGTCATCAGATGAAGTTACTTACAGCTCGTGTGTCGGTGGCAACAGCAGTGACTACGAACATGAGGTTGAATGTGATGAGGAACTCGAGTGCAAAGGCCTGACCATCGCCGACAGAAGGGACTGTCACACCACCGGACAGGAAAGGGTGGAAGGCGCCCTTGAGTGCAAATGATGCACAGATCGAGGCAGAGATCTGTGCAGCAATATATCCAGGAACCTGCAACCAAGGGAAATGGCGAAGAGCTGCAAAGGAGATGGTAATAGCCGGGTTCAGGTGAGCTCCAGAGATGTGTCCTGTGGACAGGATCACGATCATCACTGCTAATCCAGCACATGCTGCATTCCCGATCAATGTCTCTGCACCATGGTACTTCTGGTTCACAATTGGCCCAGCCGTTGCAGCGAACATCAAGATGAATGTTCCAACAAACTCTGCTCCTAGCTGGGTTCAAATTCATAACACAGAAAAATGAAATTTCTGGATTGCACTAATTAGCAAAGGTTGCGGCGGGAGATCTCTCTCTTCAAGATCATAACCGGGGATCAAGGGGGAAACATCCTGCCAGGCTGCAGGGGTGGACTTCCGAAAATAATGTATGTATCTAACGATTTAATCACTATTTGTTGGCTTCAGACTATAATATTGATGCATAACATTGATGCTTCATGTAACTATAATCAAAGGTGTATACATCCAGGATGCGATGTATATTACCTTTCTTCCATTGGATGTATCTTAATAACTTCGAAAGACATCAGAGAACTGAAACTCTGTGTAAACTGCAAAGTGAACATCAATGAACTCGGGCGACTGTTCTATTACACGTTCTTACACAATTTTTTTCCAGTTTGCATACGTCGCCCAACATTGCCATTCGACCAAAGAGATTTGCAGATTTCCCAACATACCTACTATGGATATACTACTAAATTTTGTAGGCCTTCATGTTGTAGAAATGGTTGAGGGGAAAAAAACAAAAAGATTTTTTACACTATCAGAAATAGTAAATCCATATTGAAATTTGGAAGCAATATAAATAGATTTTGAGGACTCCTTCCTATTACCAATTGGTTTTAGAAATAAATCTCATGTTTCTACATAGTATCAGAGTCAGGCGCATACGTGTTGGACTAACCGTCACTCGTGCTCCACGTCATTCAATTATCAGTCCACGCTTTAAGTCCAAATGAGACATTCGCGTAAGAGAGCGTATTAGAGATACTAAACTCGGGTTGAAGTTTGGGAGCAATATAAATAAATCATGGATCTCTCCTCCAATTGTCAATTGATTTTAAAAATAAACTTTATGTTTCTACACATTAACTACTCCCGAAAATACCCTTTGCGGGAAAAAAAAATACTCACGAAAATACAAATGAGTGGTTTCAAGTTCCGGTGCCCATTTGACATCGGAGAATCACGTTGATGACAACCATGCAATTTTGACTTTGGACCAAAAGAAAATTAAATGTGTTTATTAGCTTGGTTGCAACAAACAAGCAAGGACATGAATCCCTGCTGTAGGGCAGGGTGCTATACTACACCCCAAAACATTATTAAAAAAAACACTCAGAAAAAACAACCCTAACAAAATCCAAACCCATGAAAAATCTACGAAAAACCCTAAAAATTCTTTGACAGGGGATCCAAAGTTGCATCAACAAAAAAATGATGGAGATAGTGCCGAAGGTTACAAATGATAGAGATAGTGTTGAATTGATAACTCATTAAATGACACTCCTGTCACATGTTACAAGATTGTTTGCCCTCTTATCTTCAAGGTCATTTTCATCTCATCGTTGATGTTTTTTTGTTTTAATTGGAAGCCACTCGCACTTTTTCTTGATATGCTCGCTTGACATTGAAACGTTTAACAGTCACTCCCGTTTTCTGACGACCATCACCCGGAGGCTAGAGCTCTCTCATCCCTTGGCTTTTTGGTAGTTGCGTAAACTGCGCCGATTTTCATTGGGGGATAATATTTTCAAGGACTGTGTGTCATACGTATCTAAATAACGATTAACATTAAAACAACATGAAAAAATTTAATTCAAATTAGTATTCAAACAATATAATAAACGAAAAATTAAAATTTAATTATTATATTCGAATTATAATCATTTATTTATATATTTCAATTTTAATCGTTATTTAAATACTTGATACAGGACACGTTCCTTTTTCCCCAATTTTCAACTCTTTCTACGAGAGAGAGCAATCCGAACCATAAAAAAATACTGCAAGTAGGATGCCCTCAATTTATCATTTCTTATCTTAGGATTATGATTTCGTCATTTCACCGATACAAAGACGAGAGACTTTGAAAATCACTTGGAGACTAAACATACACACGAAAAAATGATCCGGGTGAAACGGTCACAATGTCATATGGCAGTCAAAAACTTGTCGACATACTCTTTAACATTGAAAGCAACAAAGATATCAACTGGAAATTCAGAGATACTTTCGGTCGAAAACCCAAAAAAATAAAGTTAAAAAAAATCAAAATATCAGTATTACCTTGCGAGTCAACGAGACATCACGGGGAGAGAAATCGGTGAAGCAGTTGTGGCCTCGGTGGCCCCACTCGAGCTCACCTCCGGGGCCGACTCCCACCGGAAAGCACTTGCATCGCGGCATCGACTTCCTCTCGAACGAGAGCGAGGAGTCCACCCGCAGCGCCGACACCAGCGGCGCTCCGGGCGTCCCCGGCGTCCCCGGAGTCCCCGGCGCATAAGTCGCCGCCGGAGTCCCGATCTCCGTCTCCACCATTCTAATTTCAACTTTTTTTTCCTTTTTATTTTTTATTTTTTATTTTTTTTGGTTTTTTTGGTGTGTGTGAGAGAGATCTGGAGAGGGGAATGGAGTTCTGTTACATGCTGGGTGGGATTTTTTAGATGAGAAGCTAAGGAGCTTTGAGTTTGATCCGAGCCAGCTGGTTCTTCTTCAAAGAATCAAGATCACATTCACACCGCGATCAATCGGAGAATGGATCCAGTGAGAAAGACGAGATCAGAAGCTTGAATTTAGGGGATTGGGAGAGGAGAAAGAGTGTGAGAGTGATCTTTGATCATGAAAGCAAAGAGATGTGATCGGAGAAGTGAAGAGGCAGGTGGAAATGAGGAGGAGTGATCTTTGTGTGATCAGTTTGGGGTTTAATAACACGATGAAGGTTGGAGTACGATGGATGACCGAGGGGTGATGCCGAAGTTGTTTACAGTATTTTACTTGATGTGTGTCTTGGAAAACTAAACAGAAGTGAGAGATGTGGGAGTGAAATTGAATTGGCTTTATTGAATTTATTTCTATTTTGTTGTTTATTGATTATTATTTTTTTCTCAACAAAATTTACAATATTTTGATTTTATATATATATCGATATAAAATTTGATATATGTATAACGATGATCTAACGTAATTTTATAAAAAAATGATAGTAAAACATCAATGATTTTGTAACTTATATAATTCAATCTAATAGATGTTGTGGGACGATCAAATTTGATATGAAAACGAGATTTATATTCATACATATAAAATATTACACAATACGTACATGTTGTAAAATTTATGGGGACGAAGCAAGTATAATTACTCTCCCATTTTATTAAAAAAAGTGACTCTCTAATAATAAACTCAATTAATTTTGATTTATGTGTTGGGTCAATCAAGGTATTTTTTCCGTCCCAAAAAAACTACTCCATTAATGTATAATATTTTTTTATTAGTCTCAATATAAATATAATATTTTATTTTTTATATGGTAATAAATTTATATTAAATATATTTAAATTATTCCATCACCTTCTTCATTCTCCTCTCTCATTCTCTCTTATAGATCTCATTTATATCCCATTATCTCTAAAAAAAATATTTTTTTTATCAAAATCCATATAAATTTAACACATACGTAAAATCTCGTGTCAGTCAAGCAGTTACAATCAAATTGGGACAGAGGTTATATAACACTTTTTATATTGAGATGTCTCAATAAATTATAATTTTATCCTATTTAAAATTTTATTTCTATAAAAAAAATCAAAAACACCCTTATTTTTTTATTTTATATTATACTAATTTATCCTATTATTTTTTCTTCTTCATACTCGTTTCACTCACACAAGTCAAAAATTAAAATAATCTTTATAATAAAAATTAACACACATATAAATCCTTATCCAACCGATAATAATAAAGATTTACACTTTTTATATGTAAGCATATGTGAAAACTCAGCTCAAGAAAAAGCAATATAACATTGTATGTTGCTCTTATTAAAAAAAAGAAAAGAAAAAAGGGTATATATGTAGGAGAGTTCCTTGATGGATGTCAAGGACAAGTTCATTGAAAAAGAAAGAGATGAGTATGAAGAAGAAAATTACGTTGGTCCAAAATTATTACAATTTTTCAATCAGTTATATATGTTAATATAAAATTTGATATATATATATATATATATATATAATGATTAAATATAATTTTTTATAAATTTTTCGTGAAATATAAATTGTTGTATAAGTTATGTGCTTCAACCTAATATATGTTGCGGAATGATCAGACGTGATTTGAAATTAAAACAAGATTTATATTCATGAGTATAGAATAATACAGAATACATATATTACAATTATTATGACACGGAACGAGTACTAAAATATTAGTCCTTCCATTTCAAATTAATTGAAACTTTTTTTTTTGTCAATTCCAAAATAATTATAATGTTTTTTTTTAATTTTTTAATATAAAAAATATCAAACCAATCTTACTTGTTACAGTATATTCACTGATTCCTATCTTATCTGTTATAATAATTCTGCTATCACGAAAAAATATATTTTTCAACAAAATCCATACAAATGCAACACATACATAAAATCTCATGTCGGATCAAAACGTTTCGATTAAAATGGGAAAGAAGGAATATGTATTCACTCCGTCTCAATATAGATGCATTATTTTGATTGTGCACAATGTCGATGTGAACGTTGGCTCGTGTTTGTAAGATAATAAAACATCATTTTTCATAAAATAATACTAAGGTGATAATTTTATTATATCGTTAAGACGAAAAATCAAATTACTTAAAATAAATGATGAATCATATAAGTTTTTTTTTTCACTTTGAATAATATAAATCGTCAAAATATTACATTATTTATTGGACAAAGACAGTACATATATTATGCAATGATAGAGAAGAAGATAATGTACGCACAACCTATGGCCATGAAGTAAAGGTTGTAGATGACAGAGGAAGGGCCCAACTTGGGGATTCAACCCTGGTACGACTTATTATGATGCTTAAGTTACAAGCGATATCAATCAATTATTACGAGTACATTTAATTAGCACATTATTAGAAGAATATGATATCAACTTTCCAGTTCTTGTTACATAAGGAAACGCACTTACCTCTTCGTGAGCATAAATTAGCTGTTGAACTTGCCACAATTCGCGCCATGTTACCCCAATTAGCTAGCCCAAGTATATACTGTATCTATCTTATTTTCTATCAATGTAGTCAATTTTTGATTACTATCCAAGTAAGCAAATTATGAGCGCTTACAAATTCTTATGTGCTGGAGTAAATCATGATCAAATTAATTAATGATGCCAAAAGTCTGATGATAATAGCTACCCAACATAAAATAGAACATATTCCTTCACCCACCGCGGCACCACCAACGCTGCATTATGACACAAAAACAAAAAGTTGTGGGCTTTGACTATAGAAAAAGTTGATAACATACTCCTATCAATTTTATGTTCTTTTTAGAAGGTGAATGCACTGATTGATCACGCGAAACTTTTTTTTATGGAGTTCGGGGGTATAAAGTCAGACAAATTGTTTTTTTTTTTAATCATCCAGGTAATAAACATAAACCATGGGCCCTAATTAACTCGATACAACAAAGTTTTTTTACTTTTCATTTTTTAATTTCCTATAAGAACTTTATACCACAGATTTATTTGTACAAGTATAGGTTGATAAAAATAAACTTCAAAGCAGTAAATCAATTCGCAATTATGAAACATAATACTTATAGTTAAGTATAGTATCATAGCGCACAGTCGGTAAACAGTCATCAATTATAAACCTAAGGCATAGCATATATCCCTTGGACTATTTCAGTGACAACATTGCAAGGTCACAAAAGTGATATTTGTTTTTAAAACGCATCAGCAATACAGATAACAATTGAACTTTCGATAAGCTTTGTTTTCTATTTTTTAATGAACCAATGGAACAAGAGGAATTTGTAGTACTAGAGAACTAGGCAAAGTATATTATGTCTTCTCTAATAATGTAAGTTGATTTCATAAACCCAAATCATTCCATGCATGTGGATCCAAATTGATTAGTTTGATTGGAGTTGTGTTCTTTGTTTGGTGCGATCAAGTTGGCGTTGCTTTTTTTTGCCAGTATATATATATATATATTTTATCACCTTTGCTTATGACGCCAGTTCGCGTGGTCCATCATGCTAGCTAGTTTGCTACTTCATGCCCAATCAATTAAACTATCAAAAACTGGTCGGCTCGTCCAGGTTTCACACGAGGATAGTAGTAGGATATGCTCAAGGCAGTACTTTATATATGTTCACAGTTAATTTCCGATCTGATATCATGCAGAGAATAAGGTGAGTTATGTTCTTCGATCATATATATCTTTATAAGAGAGAACATGACAACTTATAGACATGAATTGCACATGATATACTCATTCAGATCATTGTTTTAAGACGAGTCAAATTGACGAATTCACTTGATAAGTGGATCAAGCTAAGTTAGGTATCCTCTTTTTACTAATAAGAGATAATTTAACACTAAATAGTACAAAAGGAAATAGAGATAAGAAATGCATCAAGTAAGGAATGACCCTAATTACTTGAAGAGAAAGCTAATTAAACAGAAAGATCTAAACAACACATTACTAGTACATTACTTTAATCGCATCCCTTAAAAGTGACCAGTTGCCTAATTACGTAAGGGGCGGCTTCTTCAAAGCGGCAAAGAATAGTTCACTTCAGTTGAATAGTTTTAGCCTTTAGGACCTCTTTTCTTTTCAAGAGACTACAAGAAAAAAGGATACTACTAGTACTTAAAACCATATTCGTCTTACACGTATCGATTTTTGTTTAATCTTAACCGTCGAATCTCACCAACGTACGACAAGCCTAAAATTTAGGCTGTCCACGACGACGACTGGGTTGCCCAGCGCGATACTATTTGATTGGTCTTTTGATTGTAGATTGTTGTGTGCTCCTCTACCATTGATGGTTGGGGCATATTATATGATCACGCTAGCTCTTTATGTCCCTTCCTTTCCTAATGCGGTGGTACGTTTGATGATGACTTACCATTGAGCTTAACATAATTGGTGACGTTTGACTGTGGTACAGTGCAGTGATAGATTGATTACTTGTTAGAGGCCATGTTTTTTCCTGCGAAAAAGATGTGTGCTTGTATGCTCGGGATTGGTTTGTCTTAGAAAGTTGATTGGATCAGGAACAGATCTTAGGTTTGTCTTAGGAAGTTGATTAGATCATGAACAGATCTTCTAATAATTGAGCTTGTAAGGTGCCTCATTTCTTCCACATTTTTTTTTTTAATAAATTGACTTTCACGAAAAAATTAGATGATCTTTTGCTCTTGCATTTTGGACCAGAATGCTCCTATTATTCGCCAACTTAAAATATAGGAGGGAGTATAAAGTTACTTTTCGGATGACATAACATCAGTTTAAGTACTAAAACAAACCATAAAAATATCTTTTACATCAAGAAAGTAATTGTGTGTAACAGTCCATGGGGGATCAGTTGGTCAGACATGGGGAGGGAGACTGGACACTTGTTTTGGATCGATCGGGTACGGACGGACCGATCGATCGAGTCTTGAGACGTCGCTTGGCCGGACATTGCGTGGTGTGTCGACACTTCTCTCTGATCGATCAGGTAGGGATCGACCGACCGATTGGGTCTTGAGGATGAACTATTTGTCATAGTTCATGTAAGTAGACCGATGATCGTCAGGAGACTGATTAGAGTGTGGCATGTGAGATCAACCGTCTGCACACCATAACCGAATAAAATAAAGGCATTAGCGAAAGTCTGAGGGTACAATTTCAGACATCCACTCTGACGCTCAAGTCAGTCCAAAAAATAGATGAGAAATCGAATGAGAAAAATAAACGAGTAAGTAGATATCTTTCTTGGGAGATATTACTTGTCTATTTATGGAGCTTGTGACCTACAATTTGGGTGGGTTTTTCACATGTGTTTTCTTTTTCTCTATGCGTCTAATCCTTTGGTCTTATCAAATTAGTATGATCATCAATAATGTATTTGTTTTTTATATCAGAAGATGTCGAATCCAACACCTTATGATTAAACAAAAATACAGTTTATCAATTAACCAATTCTTTTCGACTATTTATAACATAAGTGATTGTAATAGACATATGATAGAAATAATGTTTTTTTTCTCTTTAATTCTTGAAATTAATCCCTGATATAGGGGGAAGAAATATTTGGGTGGTCCATATTGTCGCTGAAAAAAATGCGACTGGACTCCCGTCCTTGGACACTGTGGTGGACCAAGAGAAGTACGTAAGGCCGCTTGGGCCTTGAAAGTAAGTACAATGTCAAGGGAAGTAATAGGACCAACCCAAGTATCCATTGGACGCAAAGAACAAGTGTGCCAACTGCTCGGCCCAACCAGCATTGAAATATATTACTCCCTCACGATACATCAATTTGATCCGATATAAAAATTTACTAATTTATCCAACCGTCCCAATAACATAAGTGTGCAATAATACACAGGATCAAAAGAAACATACTAAAAGGTCAAAATCTATCGTTACTCGAGATGTTAAAAACATTTATATTTATTTAAGATAAAAATCTAGATTATTCGTTGAAATCTTGAAAAGTCATAATCTTCTAATGCAATATTAAAATAGCCCACATATTTTTTTATTATAAATATAAATTTAATTTTGATCGCTTATTAAGATTTTGTATAGCAAATATATATCATCACGACATCAATTTTTTTGGTAAATAGATTTACCAACTATAGAAAATATATATCATCACGACATATTTATTTTTTGTGTAACAAATGTATAATTTAGACTTATCAATTATCTTTAAGTTATGATATTTAATTTATACTCCGGATGGTCATGATACTGTCACTATGAAAATTAAGATCTACTAAACTGACAACTACCATTAATATTGTATTGATGGAGTTTTTTTATTTTCTTTTAATTATTATTTTAGTTAGTATGTTTAATTTTTCAAATAAATCTTAATCAGTTTATTAAAAACTTGAACCGTCAAGTATCCGATACGACACAAACACTGGGCCATGTCAATTCGCTTAGAATAATATAGATGTGTGGGTTGAATTTTGATTGATTTGGTTATAAAATCAATTATTTTATGATGATAGTGAAGTTTACTATAATGATTATAAAAAAAATTAGTGAGTTTATTGTGACAGTTATGAAAAGAGTTAGTGATAAAAATTGTGAAAGAAATAAATAGATTTCTTGCAATATTTTTATGGAATTGATGTGATATATTGCATATATTTTAAAAATAAAAAAAACAAAACGATGTACTATTTAATATGAAACGGAAAGGGAGTAATTTTTTTCTAAGAATTTCAATGTGATGCAGGAGATGAAGAAAGAGCCCACTAGACGTTGAGTGAAGACTATTAATCGTAAGAAGAGAAGATTCCAGAATTCCAACGCTGGGCAAAGAAGTGCGAGGAGAAGGATGCCGGCTATTGGGGTAGTCGGCCGGCTGTTTTTGCGTTCCGATGTTTGATGTTATGCTGCTGTCTGCTGAAGTGTGTCCTGGTTTTGGATGTGCTGGGATGCCGATAATGAGAAAGCTGGGACTACTTTGGTAGTCTATTTGCTCCCAAGATGTATTATCATTTTTTTTTTGTTTTATTCAAATTATAAAAATTTAATCCAATATGATAATTTATATATATATTGAATTAATAAGAAATGATAATTTTATCTTATGAGTGTATGAGATAAAGAAATAAAAAAAAAGAAAGAGAAATCATAATGGGTGGATTGATACGATATAAAATAAGAATAATTTGATATTTTTATATAAAAAAATTGATAAATAAGGAAAATTTATAATTTAAATGAGACGATAAAAAAAATATTATGATTTGAATGGAAAAAAACGAATATTTATTACCATGTAAAACCTAGTAGAATGTGTGCAAAATCTTTTCATAAGTTGCGATGGTTTTTCATAATGGATTGATCTTTTGGAATAGATATCTTTTCTTGGAGGTATGGGTCCAACGAAAACGATGTAAATACACAAAGCTTAAGCGTAATTAACCCTTACGAAAACCACAAAAATTGCAGTGTTTCAATAGTTTGAGTGGGTATTAATCTATGGGTTAGACGAAGACCATGTGCTTCAAAATACGCATAAAAGATTATGACAATAACAACCAATTCCATTCTATTGTTTCTTATTTTATATTTTCAACTAGAATACTAATCAATACGTTATCTGAGATAAAAAAAATCATTAAAAAATAGATATTATAAAACTAATTCAATTGCATTATATATTTGATTGCTTTCTTTAAGAAAATTAACATTTTTGATAAATTGATCTAAGATATTTTATTAATAAAAGTTTATTTAAGACTGTAATGGTATATTACTAATTATATGAACGCTTATGGATTAATATAAAAAGTCTATTATTATGTGAAATCCGAATGATAATGAGAAAAAAATTAATATTAAACTAAACTTATAATATAAAATGTACATACTTTCTTACTATATTCCACAAAAGCAGCAAAATATTATTAGATACTGTTTTGAGTTTTATTAAAATTGACGTCCAAATTGCTTGGTATTTTATAATATTGAGCATAAGTGATATAAAAATTTATTATTTACTATAACTATATCGTGTGAATAAGTAATTTTTCCAAATTTGTGTTATAATATATACCAATATATTTTCATTTAACCATTATAAAATTATCATTTAATCATGAATTTTGAGGATTTTTGTGCAAGCATATGTGTGTATATACGTATATAATATATAGATAAATAGATCAAAAATAGATAAAATTTGATTACATTAGATATATCTTTTCAAAAAAAGATTACATTAGATATAATTATGTTAGATCATACTACCCTTTTTTTTTCTTTTTCAATTTTTTGGTTTTAATATTTTTATATGTTCTTTTTGATTTTTGATTTTGATTTTTGATTATTATTTGTTATTCGATTATATATTTTGAAACAATATTTTTATAATTTTTTTATTTTGATATTTTCATATGAATTAGGAAAGATTGACTTGACATGATAAATAAAAAATGTGTTGAGTTTGTGAATATGAATGAATGGAAAGAAAAAAAAATTAATAATAAAGAGGTTAATGTGATATAAAATAAATATATTTTATTTTTTTAAAATTTTAAGATATTTTATTATAAAAGTATTATAATTTATTTAAGATATTAATTCTTAATAATATATCGTAATTCGGAGCGGAGGAAATATATACTAGATTATACAGTCATGTTTGATAGGCAGGTAATATCCAGTCGATGCTTCTAATTCGTAAAATCAGTACTGACCGCAAGACATCGCACCATGGAAAATCGCATCACCGCTTCCGTCATCCTTTTTTCCTCTTCACCGCAACCAACACCGAAGGGGCAAAACCGTAATCAGGCCCCACAAAAATAGAATCAAGAACACAGAGACACCACTACACCATCGCGTTTTAAGAAACCGAAAAGATATGAACTCAATTTCAAAACTCATCCGCCTCATATGTACAATCATCCGTATCTCATATTTCCAAAGTAACAAAATTCCATTTCTACCCGTCCCTCTACTCCTCCATGATCGCACTCAAATTACTCCCAGATCTCTTCCTCCTCCGCCTAGTCGTCTTCCCCTCATCGCCGCCACCATCCACAATCTTCGCCGTCGAAACCCTAACCACCTCTTTTCTCCTTCCTCTCCCTTTCACTTCGCTCTTCATCATCGCATTGCTCGCCTTGACGGCCAATGCGGCCATCTCCTCCGGCGAGATCGTCCGTCTCAACTTGCTCCTCGGCAACGCGAAATACAGTTTCCCTAATTCTAACTCCTCGTCGTCCCTCACGGCGTCCGCGACTCCGTCGAACTCCATGTCGTCGGCGTTGCAGACGAACGAACTCGGATCCGCCTCGTGTATGAAGGACACCTTGACCGGGAACCGGAACTCCTGGAGCCGGCCGTCGATGTGGATCAGCTTCGCCGCCGATTCGGAATTCGATTTGATCGATGCGCAGATTCCCATTGAAAGAGTGAGATCGATCGTGTTGTTGAGTGAGCGAACGAGTTGGGGGATGAGTTGACTCGGTCGAGTTCGATTGGGTTGTTGTGTTTGTTGTCCAAGGGGAAATGTTGGGGTTTTATAGAGAGGCGCGAGAAGGGAGGAGAGTGAGGACAAGGTGGGGTTGATTGTGTTTAATTTTTGCGAGAGGAGGGGGAAAGCGACAAAAGTGGAATATTGAAGTTTTTGTTGTTGGAAATGGGATTAATGGGATCAGCGAGGACGTAAGCCAGGCTGGAGCTGAGGTGGGAAAGAGTTGGCGTGGTGGATAGTGGCAGCGGGAGATTCCCATGTGTGAACACGTAGTACTGATAAGAATTTGATTGGGAAAAATTTTCAAGAATTGGTATGCGGTTTTTTAGGGATGAAAATAATTAGTCTTAGTATTCTTGTTCATCTTGAAACAATTGGACACATAACTCGACCATGGTGAGAAATCGACGTCAAATTTCCAAATTATGGCCTAACATCCTGTTACATAAACTTAACAATCATACTGATTGAACTTCATTAGAATAATTTGTTGTTTTGTAATTAAAAATAAAATACATTTCTGAAAAAAATGACAAAAATTACCGTTTGTCGTGACAATAATAAAATCAAAAACTGTAAACAAGTCATCGATATTATTTGGTGGCATGTTTAGAAAAACGAAAATGCCAAATTTTATTGAACCAGCTAGAGGTATGTTTCTTTTAGTAATGCGCTTTGATGTACCATACGCTGTACGACCAATGTTTCACACTCTCGTACAGACTTGTAAATTTCTCGTTTTCGGAGGTGTCACTTTTCCACTTTACAGTTCCCTTCACGTACGAGTTCCTTTTTTTTGGTATGCATACTTTTCATCATCGGCGAATATTTTTGGTATTCTTTCGGGGAAGCCATAAGTCCAGCCAGCGGTGGACCATTTCTTTCGGGGAATCCAAACCCTTGACCATGTTCCATTTCAACTTTCAATTTCGCTTTGTCCAAGTTTTCAAACCATTCCTTTCAAAAGAAAAATAAAGATACTCCTTCGTGTTTGTCCTAATATATTTACAATATGGGATTAGAGTTGATGCTGTCAGTAACCTTCAAATCTGTTGTAAACATCAATCCTGTCACAATTTTTTTTTTAATATTCAAAATTGAATATTTAAAATTTAAACATGTGGTTCAAATATCCTTTGATGGGCGTTGTTCACAACACCTGTTTTTTTCCCTTAAGATATTTTTATTTTGATTTGTCCAAATTTAGTTATTAAACTATCATTTTCGGTAGATTTTTTATATAAAAAATCAAAACAATGATAATATATATAATGTACTCCCGTTGTCTCAAATTTTTTGCACGAAACATGTTTCGAAGTTGCGTTTGTGACGATCAAACATAATTTTTTTAATAAAATTATTAAAAAAATACTAATGAGAGATTAAGTTATGAACTTTAATCATGATAAAAAAAGTTTCTGAAATCGTTAAAATTAAAAACGAAATGTCTCGAAATATATGTAAAAATTATGTGACAGCGGGAGGAAATATTTCATTACCCTCCCTCAACTTTTACGGCGTATGGTTCTCTTTTTCATCAAATTTGATCACTGACTAGCTAGCATATGCACTCAAATCATCGCTTTCAGAACATAGCCTTATCTAAGCTGTGATTTCGATAGTTTTCAAAAGTTTCGTGCATGTTTTTGGTCTTAATGAGTTGATGACCGCATACGCATAACCCTTTAAATATAGGCTTTAATTTTGGCCTTTTCCATTGGGCACATGCTTCCGTATATGGTCCAATACTATGTACGTAAATGACCCATTAATGGCCATAAATCAATTTGATCCGAAACATAACTATAGGGGCTTAATTAACAAGTTGTTCGAGATTTGACGAACCAGCAACAACTAGCTTGATCAGGGTGGCCTAAGCTCTATCTAGTTGGTCACTAATACTGAATTAAAGTCGAGAGGTTAATGTGTATCAAAGTGTAATATAGCAGTTCACTTGGCGATGATGGGTCTGTTCCATGGCAAGGATGCGATACACACGTAATTATTTGAGCATAATGAAGCTTGTTATCATTACTCGAAGCATGTGATTCAAGTAGAGGTATAGACATTAATTTGATTCCAAAGACTTATGAAAAGGTTAACTATGTACGAGTTGGTAATCGGTAATTTATGTACTTATGTGACATTCTGTCTATAAGCTTGAAACAAATACAGACTGCAATACTAGTAAGTCTGTGACTAGCTGTTTTTGTTTATAACTTCAATTTATTTATGTTTTTGGTTTTGAAACTGGAAATATGGACTTCAACCAATTACCAAAGGGCAAGTCATCCAGATATAAAAACTTGATTTGGCATTACTCTCCACGTGGCACCCCAGGCTTGCTCGATGCCTCAAACGTGTTCCTTTTGTCTTCGTATGCCACCTTCGATTATCTACTCCCCTCGATTAGTTGATCTAATACAAAGATTTATACATGTGTTAAATTTTTATAAAATTTGATAAAAAAATATTGTTTTCGTTTTAAATTATAGACAACGGTTTGACACGACACGCAAATTTATATGTGTGTTGATATTGTAAAGAATTTGATGAAGAAATAATTTTTTTTTAGAGTAGTGGGGTAAACTATAACAGTAGTGAGAGGAGATATAGATTTACTCTTCCAGATGCTGATTGTTTTGATAATTTTTTATGTGAAAAGATTACTGAATATGATATGTTGCATATATTTTGAGACGGTCAAAATAGACAAGTGTTACATATATTATGAAGGGCGAAATTTTTTTAGTGGTAGTGAGGTTTATTATAGCAGTTATAAAAGGAGATAGTGGGTGTATTATAACAGATGATGATTGTTTTGATACTATCTTCGTTTCAAAATATAACGAACGGTTTGACCCGATACGCGGATTTATGTATGTGTTGAATTTTTATGAAATTTGATAAAAAAAAAATAGTATTTTTTTTTAGTGATAGGGATATAAGTGGGGTTTAAGAGAGAATAAAAAAGGAGGAGGAAGGAGATGGTGGGTGTATTACAGTATATGATGATTTGTTTTGTTTTTTTATGTGAAAATATTACTAAACCTGATATGTTTATTATATTTTGGAACGGTTCGGATAGCAAAATGTTGGCTATAATATGGGTCGGAGGGAGGTTTTTTATGTGAAAAGGTTATTAAATATGATATATTGTACTCCCTCTGTCCGAAATGAATTGGGAAAGTTTAACTTGACATGATATGTGAGAAATGTGTTGATTTTGTGAATTCTTATCATTTTGTCTTTGTATGTACCAAGAGAAAAATGTGAGTAGGTGAAGAGAGAAAAGTTAACGATAATGGTGATGATGTGATATAAAAAAGAAGCATTTTGAGTTTTTTAAGTTTTTAAGGTTATTTTTTATAAAAATGTCGCAATTTATTTTTGGACATCCGTTTTTAGTAATATGTCGAGATTCATTTGGGACGGGAGGAGTATATATTTTGGGACGGTCCAATTAGACATGTGTTACTTATATTGAAAGGAGTAATCATTTTCGTTCGAATTTAAACTGATCTGAATTACTTGTTGTGATATTAAGATTTAAGGCCTTCATTTTTTATTTTTTTTACGTATGCTATAATAACGCTTGATATTTGAAAATATTCAGCATCATTTTTTAAGAATATCAATAAACAGTCGATCTATATAAAGACAATCTTTTTATAAGTCGTTGAGAAAATCATCATTTTGTTAAGGAGTTCGATATCACTCTTTTTATTGAGGATGAAGCATATATAATAATGTGTAAATCACAAAGATCAGCCCAGCCCGTCAATTAGATCAATGAAAATAGGGTTCAGATTTCCATCACGATCATTTGGGAGTCCAATCCGACGTGAACTTAACAAAGCCGGCCCGTTTTGAAAACAAGCTCGACGGTTCATTCATTCCCATTCGTGAAATGCACGTGAATAACGTGCCAAACACCGTTATCCAGCAGTGATGATGCTTATAGTCATTGCCTTGGAGCTAAATACAATATCACAAATGGTATTCCGCAATTTGTATTGTTACATTTTTCCTGTATTCTGCATGTTATATTGACAAGTTGTGCATTTGATGCGCGTAGATGGACTATAGTAGTAACTTTTAAGGTCGCACGAGAAAAAGAAGGCTGATTTTAATGTAGCCAAGTTTGATGAAGCAAATTACCTATTGTTTCTCGAATTGTATCTTGGTACGTGTGAATTGTTGATTTTTCTCAAATTTTAAGGTGAAGTGCACAAGATGAAAAATACAATGCATGAGCGGTAACTCAGCTCTTACGCTCCGCTTTTAAGGTCACAAATACAGTTATAGTAATTAAGCAAATTAGCTGTCTGTAACGTCGGTTAATTTGTCTACTAATTTGCCTGAATATGTAGATGAAAAAGAAAAAAAAATGAAATAGATAGAATTCAATTACTCTGTATAGATTCTATAACGTACGTCTTCCTCATATTAAATATAAAAAATTATAAATATATATTAAAATATTTGATTGATCATTATTATAAAATCTTTAAAAAATCAATCAATATAATTGATTTTAAATTAGTTCACAAACTCTAATTTTTAATTCAGCCCTTGCACTCCGCTATTGCTACTTTGTTAAAACAAAAGCATCACTTTTAAAGAGCAAAAGACTCTCCACTAACATGGCCGTGCAACTTCCATGAAGTAATTAATAGGAGTAATTGGTGTGCACAATGTCAGGGACGGGTTAACTAACCCCGTGACAACAAGCTGTCTACATAGGCAGTGACATTTAGGCCTTCATAATTGCATCTTAGTTTTATCACTTGAGTAGCAATTTTAATCTATCTTCATAAAGTATGGTCAAAAGTATGTCACTAGGGTCTAGCGTACATGAATGAGCAACTTAAACTATACAAGCAAAGAAACCACGTCACTTTGATTAAACTAATCACTTTGTCAAGGATTCATCCTACAACGATCGAAACCTGCGTAGCCACCGAGTCAAAAGCTGTCCACGCATCTTCGCTGCAGTTTCCATTGTTCTAGTATGTCACTAGTAAATTCTTTTCGCATCGATTTATGTACACCCTTCGTTTCACTTATTTTTTATTATTTTGATTTTGTATATATATCGATGTAAAGTTTCACAGGCGTGTAACGTCATTAAACGTAATTTTTTTTAATTTATCATGAATTATCAATGATTGTATAAATTAATCATATATATAGTAATATAAAATACGTATATGTTACACATTCAAACCAAAACTAGGGGATCCAGAATCAAATTTATAACCAAAACCCAAAATTGGAATCCTGAAATCAAAACCCTATTGAAATTCAAAATCAAAACCCTGAATTCGAAACCCAAGATCTCAATTCAGTCTCCTTGTTTCTTCGAGTTTTTTTTCCCGCGTCTGATATAGAATTCCTAGCCTAGCTTCACTTTTGTTTGGCTGTGATCTATACGTTTGCTTTCTGGTTTATTTGTTTTGGCTAATATGACGTCAGTTTGACGGAAACAACGTCTCTTTGACTGCTGTAGCTACGGCTACACTTTCCTGATATATGTTAGTATCACTTTGCATTTTGGATACAGTTGTTTCCTTTGTGTTACTATATGAAAGCAATTGTGATATTGAGAACAAGAGTTTGACGTGTAAATTTGGATACCGAAATTAATTACGAAAAACCGAGTTTGTTATTAACAATATATAAGTTGTGCGTTATTAGGATACATCAAATGATGAAGATTTTTTTAAAACTGTTTTTGTTTTTAACATTTTTTAATTATTTAATCTTCATCCTTCATTCATCTCTAACAACACATAATGCTAACATCATATTTTCTAAACCCAATTAATTACTAGTTCATTGGTTTGTAGTCCGAAATAGTGAACTATTGTAGTTCACTATTACCTTGTCTTGTTTTAGTTCTCATCATAGAACTATTGTGATGTTTTAGTTCTTTATCTTATTAGAACTGTTGTACGTAGTAAGCTAGAATCGCTATTATCTTCGGCCTGAAATGCATCATTATTGATGCATGTAAATCAAGCATAATGTAGTATTCAAGCTTCTCCAGGCTCAATTTCACATACATATGTCGAACTAAATCGCCTGGCCTCTCCTAGGGAGTATATAATTAGTCAAAAGCAACTGTTAATTGTGTTGACGGTGACTCAAAATCAAACCGCGTGAGGCGTACCTTGTTCGCGTGAAACTCCGTGTTGCTTCACTGTGTCCTTTCCGCGTGATGTGGTTCTATAATGAGAGGATGATTGAAAGGAAGAGATGCAAGAGGAGCAGCCGGGGCATTTGGGAGAGAAAGGAAGAGGGGAAATGAGCCGAGAGGGAGCCGGTGAATTAGTGGAGGAGAAGTCACTTTTCATCACTGTTCACATATACCCACAAAATTATATTGAGGGTTTAAGGGATTTGTTTTAGAGATTATTATCTCTATCTCTGTTGTGAGATTCTCAATATTATGAGTGTATCTCCTTTTGTATGTCCTCTTCTGGTTAGTGGATTTTTCGTCGTTGGCGACCGCCCGTGGTTTTTCCCGTAAGGGTTTCCACGTAAAATCTTTGTTTCATTTTTTTATTTGCGCACTCGTTATTGTTTGTGTTTATTATTAACTGACCCATTCGTAACAAATTGCGTCCAAACCTGATGTTCACAGTATAATGCTTTAAGCAATTCGAAGTATACTTAGTTAAACAGGCCTGGAACGCATGCCGAATTACAGTATATAAGACATCGAGAACAGAGGGCGTGGCCATTAAGAAACCTCTTCTATCAATAACATGGTAATGGACTCGTATAAAATGAAATAGGAGATGCAAAATAAGATCAGAGAGATTAGGATGGATGACACATACAAGATTAACACCTGTGGGAGTTAATCTGATAGCTGAGAGGATGTTGCAACTCAGGAGCTCTAGTGGTGTCGAACCCAAAACTCTGATAGTATTGTCTAATACACTTGCAACCACTTTTAGCATCGGTAACGTTGCTTTTCACCAGTTGATCCAGGAACATAGCCCCGTTGCAGCATTCTTTCTTTATGGAATACATGATCTTGTGTGGCGAAGCGAAGCAGCTCAATATGCAACTCTGTATCAGGCCGCACCCTCTGGCATCCACTGGTGGTGTCACCGCCTAACTCAAGTTCTTCAGAAACGAGCTTTATGATACAGAGACTAGCCATCGCAAGAATTGTTGGAGATTGCTGTGAAAAGATGTTAAGAGTATCGACCCAGATATTTATGTGAAAATTCAGAATTGTAGTGACGGCCCAGATCTAGGCAGTGTGCTACAGCAAGATTTTCTTCTTATGGAATGATGTTAGTTTGGTTCTCAGGTGTTGTTATTGGAAATTTGCCTGAGCCTTAGATCAGTGGATAGTTGCGCCTTTAGTTGCAAATATTTCAATCCCAGTTGTTGGTTGAAGATGAGTGATATCTGCTGTACACGAGTTTCTCTGGCAATGTTTTACAAATTGATCTTGACGATTGTACGAGAAATTTCAGGATTATCAAATAGATGACCTGCTCTCGCTATCTTTGCATCATGTATTAATTTTAATCAATCCCATCAGTATATATCAGTGAGTATTTGGGTTCTTAACCACTGGTGTTACTGAGATCTGCAGTATTGTACACGAATTAGGTCGCCAAATTCCAGAAATAAAACACTTAGTAAATGATTTTTACTGCCAAACGAAATTTTGATTTCCAACTCGCAAGCAGATTTGATTTGGTCAAACTTTTGCCACTAAACTCATTATTGGTAGCAAACTTTTCAATGCAAATTTGGTTTTGTAGTTACATTCCCTGCGTCTGGTCTTGGTTTAACACTCATCAAAAGCATCAGGGAAACTCGCCCTGTGATAACAGCCTAACAGGGTCAACCTTGGACCTTGTATTTGATCGGATCGTCTGAGTCGTGGATTTTTGCCTTTTTAGTATGCACTTAAACGATGTCGAGTTTTTTTATCACGTAAAGGAAGATAGTCTACCATTATCAGCCCTTTTTTCGATATTGGTCAAATTATTGTTACATTACATAGGTGTCATCTTGTCAAAGACATGAAATAATTCACTTGGTCTTTCTCAGAGCTCACTGTATACATTAGCGGTTTATGCATTGGAAACCTGATATCTACGATCGATGCATTGCTTTTTGCAATTTGAAGTAGATTGAATTTAACTTTGCCGAACCCATGAAAGAACATAGGAGTATAAGATAAAGTAGATAACGCAAGCACAGGAGAGTCGTTTACCAAGCCGATCATACTTAACATGACCAAGGACTCGATCGATCAGACGAAACATAGATTCTAAGCAAGATGAAAATGAAAGACAGGTATAATTAGTACCATGTTAGCACTTGTTAGGATTAATTTGATAGCTGATACTAATGTTGCAACTAGTGAGAATTTGGTCTGCTCTACTTGTGTCGAAGACGTCGCTCTGGTAATATGACCTTATACACTTGCACGCCCGTGTAGCATTGATCTTGTTCTCTTTAACCTGCTGATCCAGTTGCAGAACCCCTTGGCAGCATTCTTTTTTCACAGTATACTCGATGTTCTGAAGCCAATTGAAGCAACTCGATATGTAACTCTGCACAGGGCCGCATGCGGCATCCACTGGTGGTGGTGCCGCGACCACCATGACCGCAAGTACTGCACAGACAAGCTTAAGGATAACAGAAGCCATAGAAAAAATCGTTGGAGACTGTTGTGGAAAATGACAGGATCGACGGAGATTATATACTATTAGAAAGTTTTGCTAGAGATGGCCGATGGGAACAAGCTAGGTAGGTAGGTAGCGTGCTCCATCTATAGACCTTCTGCTTATGAATGAATATAGTTTGGTTCTGATATGGTGTTACTTGTATAGAAGAAACACTCCTAGCTAGGTGGGTAGTTGCGCCTTTAATTAGTTCCAAGTATTTCATTTAGCTATTAGTTCGAGATGAACAATTGGGTTTTTTGGATAATGGAAATAACAATGTCACAAGGTGTCAAGGACAGTAAGGGTCATCGGTCGACCCCATCCTCATTCAGGATCACAGCAGTCTTAATTGCAAACACCAGGAGAAACATGAACAACTAAAATAAGGACGTATGTAACAAATGATTTAACCACATGCAAGAAAATTCATAAGATGGTCAAGTGATCCATACAGAGTATATTTTCCTGTATATTTGTTCATTTTGGAGATTGAGCTGAAAAAGACTCATTAAAGAAGATAAATCTCTCTCATATTCTGATTTCTCCATCTGCAGGATTTAAACTCGAAATCTGTTTAAAGAAAATAACTCCCAACCACTTGAACCAATAAGTGTTAATTATCTATATAGAGCTGTTGTTGGTGTATGATCTTTATAAACAATATTTACGAGGCAGGTAGCCATCTGAGATGTAGGAATGATACGATCTAGAGGAATATGCATGATAACCTTCCGCTTATATATAGAACAAAAGTAAAAGTAAAGCGCTAATTCAAGATTGTGCAAATTGATGCTCATATTATCATTGCGGATAATAAAGTACTTTATATTGGCTCTGAATTAAATAAACCATAAATTGAAGATGACGAGGATAAGCATGAATTAGAACATAGAATTCGTAAAAGGACAAGCAAATTGTCGATTGTCGCTGAAAGTGTGAAAAAAAACGGCGCTTGAGCGCCTATGAGTCAGTCTATGACCAGTGCGTTAAAAAATATAGCATGACTAAACGCGACGCTGAAACATTACATTGAATTCCATCGTATTGAATGAGTCAATAATCAAAAACAGAATGAACTGCTTCAGTTGATTGGTGGTGCAATCTTGATGAGTATTTGTTCCAGCCCGGTTAATGTTTTCATTTCCTTCGTCAAATCTTGTCTTATCGTTATCGAGTTTGTGTTTGAATGTGATGCTGGTGCATCAGTTTTTCGTTCTGAATTCATATCACGTGAGAGCAACTGATATTTAAGTCGACATCTATTTTGTGACATTATATACTTCGTCAACATTATAAATTAGTACTATATATGCCGGTTTGCTCCAGGATGAATTGCTTTGAGCAATTTAAAGTATACTGTATTAGATATTGCGAAACCCACAAGTACATATAAGATTAAGAGAATACAAGGCGATCATTTCAACAACTTCGAAGGGATCACACTTCGCATGATCCAGGACTCAGATGAAACATAGAAACCAACAAAAAATGATCATAAAGAAGTAAAACATACAGTTTTAGCACTTGTGAGGGTTAATTTGATAGCTAAGAGTGGTGTTGCATTTACGGGGAATTTCATCAGCTCTAGGAGTGTCGAAGATATGAGTCTGGTAATATTGTCTTATACACATGCACACACTTTTAGCCTCTGTTGGGTTCCCTTTAACCTTATGATCCAGTCGCTTAACCCCTTCGCAGCATTCTTTCTTGACAGAATTCTCGATCTTGTGAAGCCAAGCGAAGCAGCTCGATATGTAACTCTGCACAGGGCCGCATGAGGCATCCACTGGTGGTGTCGTAACCACCATGACAGCAAGTACCGCACAGATGAGCTTAAGGATACTGAGATTAGCCATAGCAAGAATAGTTGGAGATTGTAGTACTGAAAAAAATGATGAGGAGATTTTTATAAGACGGTTTGCAAGCGGCAGGATCTACCTAGTGTGCCATAGCTAGATCTTCCATATATGGAATGATGCTGATTTGATTTGGTTCTCTCAGGTAAGGAAATCTGCATACTCCTAGCTACGTTGTTGGTAATAGTTGCACCTTTAGTTCCAAAATTTTCAATGTCAGGTGGTAGTTGAAGATGGTGGCCTTCGAGATACGCGCTTAAAAATCTAAGTTCAGCAAATATTGAGTGTGTAAGGTGGAGATACTGATCGAGGATGATCAATTGTACGTGTATCTAGATCAAACCTCGACTGATGTATGTATATATATATAGAGAGAGGACCCTTCTAAGGCCTTGTCGCTTGTACTTAACGCATCATCTGAACTTAGGCTCTTGCCTTTGTAGTTATGCACTTAGTTTGCGGTTTATGCATTTACAAACTTGATGTCTATGATGTATAACTTTGTGCAATTTAAAGTATACTGTCTTCAATATTGGGGAAAACCTATTAAGTATATATAGGAAAAAGAAAAAGCAGGACAGTTGATTCAACAATGCCGATCATGCATAACATGATCAAGAACTAGATCAGATCATGAAACGTAGGAAGCAATACAAGATCAAAAAGAAAGATAAATATGCTACATACAGCATTACATTAGCACTTGTGGGGGTTAATCTGATAGCTGAGAGTAATGTTGCACTTAAGGGGAATTCGGTCTGCTCTGGTTGTGTCGAAGCCAAAGCTCAGGTAGTATTCTCTCACACACTTGCAAGCACTTGCAGAATTAGTAACGTTGTTCTTCACCAGTTGATCCAGGAACATAACCCCGTTGCAACATTCTTTTTTCACATAATACTCGATATTGTGAAGCCAAGCGAAGCAGCTGGATATATAACTCTGTATCAGGCCGCACCCTATGCAAGCCACGGGTGGTGTCGTGATCAGCATGAGCGCAAGTACAGCACAGAAGAGCTTCGGGGCACCAATACCAGCCATAGCAAGAATCGTTGGAGATTGTGTAGAAATATGACAGGATCGACCAAGATTATTATCACAAAATTTTGATGGCGACCGGATCTAGCTAGCTATTGTGCTCTAGCTAGATCTGCTACTTATGGAATGATGTTACTCTGGTGCTCAGTTGTTATTTATACCGAAAATGCATACACCTAGCTAGGTGGGTAGTTGCGCCTTTTGTTCCAAATATTTCAACTTCAGGTGTTAATTGAAGATATATAGTGGACGTCAAAGTATGAGTTTTATGATCCAAGTTTCGGCGCAAATTAATCTCATGACCTGCATCACTTCTTACGAAAAACATTATTTGATAATTTAATCGAGTTCGTTATCAATCAGATCCATATGTCGCAGACATTGCTTAATTATTTAGCTGACCAAGATCTTGCAGGCCAAACCTTGTCAACTTGAAGAACTAGTGCAAGCTTAACAAGATCTTTAACTGTTGTCTTCTTGATGTAAAAACTTTTACTAGTATCTAGCCCACTGAAATCTTCACAGCATCATTGTCTTCTTGATCAACTTAATATAGCAACGAGTGGAACGCCCCAATATTCTTGTCGATGTTCATTCTGGCGGCATATTTAATAAAAGTACTTCATTTAAGTAATAGCTCTCGTCCATGATCTAGGGATTAAAGGTCGTCCGGATCATAATCATTTGCTTTGCATCATTGCCTTTTGATACGCATATTGAATGATTGTTCAAAGTAGGGGTTTAAAGCAGTTAACTTAAGTCGATCGCTGGCTTATAAATATATGGAATTTTCCACATGATATACAAGCCTGTCCAACACTATATTTGTAGCTATTGTCTGGTTGAATGTTTGACGTATTTGCTGCCACCTGCAAATCTGAATAGCATCTACACTAGTGAGATTGAGTTTCACGTAGATCTTTGCCATATTAGTGTAGATATTCATATTGATATTGCCCATTTTAGTCAAAAATCATATCCTAAGTCTCATTTATTATCGCAAAGCTCAAAAATTAAGTGTTTCTCTTCCCTAAAGAGGCTGCTGCAACCGCAACCGACAAGAAGCTACGTGCGGCTCGTGTGCAAATGTTGTGACCACTTGCGCAAATCTTTGACTTAATTGTTGTATGTATTGTTTCGTGAATCATGGACGTAGTAAAACGTAAATGAAACTTTTATCAGATATTTTTGACCAATTGATCCTTGATAGTATTCTTGTGAGGGGTGATCACCAATGCAATCACCTTTTTTTGAGCGACTTCTCTATTTATACTGACGAGATGGGATGCGCATAAGGGTCTAAAACGATACAGTAGCTATTACAACACATATAGTGGTACCTCAAATATACCATACAAGGTGCATCAGCTTAGGCTGAAGTAATAAGAAACATAAATAGATGTGCTACTTAGGCCATTGATTCCATCACTTGCGTTCTGTAAATCGAGGATTGGCCAGCAACTTGAGGTTACGTCTGGATTCTGCAAAACGTACGCTTGAATGAGTACAATGGAAACTATAAAGTGAACATAAAATACGCAAATTAAGCACAATAATTAAGAGCTGAAAGATAGAAATGACGCATACACTTGGTTAATTGGGGCAGAAGTGGGGATTAATCTCATAGCTGAGGGTGCAGTTGCATTTTTTGGGAATCTGGTCAGCTCTTTCGGTGTAGACAAGAGCATCCTGGTAGTATTGTCTCAAGCACTTGCACGCTTTCTTTGTATCATCTACGCTGCCTTTAACCTTTTTATCGAGTCGCTTAACCCCCTCGCAGCAGTTCGGCTTTACAACTGAGTCGATCTTGGAAAGCCAAGCGAAGCACCCAGACATGTCGCTCTGCACCTCGCCGCACTCTAAGGCAGCTTGTGCTGTTGGTGTCACGGCCACCATGACCACAACTAGCGCACAGACGAGCTTGATCAGAAACCTGTGGCTAGCCATAAGGTCGACCGTGATTTATTGTAATGGAAACTATAAGTACTTGATGGTGTACGTATAAGTCGTTTACACTTGGGATGGTTAATGATTCTGTTTGACGGGAGCTATATATAGAGAGAGAAATTCTGTTTTGCTTTTCCTGTTGAGGAACGATCTGGTAGTTTGCATGTCTCGGCTACATCTAGACTTCTATTAAATGGACCTAACAATACTTACACAGGTACACTCAATCAAAGTGATTTGAGATCCAAAATAATGGACTGCTCGGTGTTATGTGGTCATTCTATATATTTGTAGTATGATCCTCTCCAGGGAACAGCTAGCGCACAAGCTTTTGTATAACAAGATCTCCGCCTATTGTTGGTCTTGTCGATCGACTAGTTCATAGCTGAAAATTTAAGACTCCTTTTTAAATTCTCCCAGCACTTCTTTGTTTTGTCCACAAGACTTGTACTGGAAACCTGAGAAATCAATCTTCCGATCATCTGTTTACTTTGTCTAGTTATTGTATTCGGTGCTTAAAACAAAAAAGTCAAATAGTAGGATAACCATAATATGAATTATTCTTTTAATCACATCCTTGATTCTGCTGGAATAATTTAAAAAAAAAATGATTTGGTTGCTTTGTCGTTCACAATCTATAGATTGGTGAGCAATATGGGTGAATCTACTTCGCATCATTTTCATTAGATTTTTGCTATTTTTATTGGGGGTTGATGTGCATATAAATAGTGTCCACTTTTAGCCCTAATCTAGTCCTAATCTTCCGCTAAAAAAACCAAGAAATAGCGGTTTTCTCTTTTCCCCATCAGCTGCAACAATCCCTGGAAATCGCAGGGAACAATTTCACTAGAAAATTGCGGTTGATTGATTCTGATCAAGTCCCCGGTTAGGACCAGTGAATGTGCTTCGCAGGTCTTAGTACGATTTTGGTCTTAAGATTGTGATAGAATCTCGATTCTCACTATCTTCTTATCGACAATATGTTCCTTTTATTCTCGATTGAATCTTGTGGCTTAGGCTTATCAAAAAAAAAAAAAAAAAAAAGCTTGGGGCTTAGGACGTTATGAAAAGCATAGAGGATCACTAGGATGGTCTTGTGTTTGGACTTCAGGCAGATATCTCCTGAAGCGTCTATCATTGTTTTCGCATTTAGTTCACCGTGAAGAATGCCGTTTTCTGGGTTTCATTGTTATAAGGTGGTCCTAATCCTGGACTGCCCAAGTGTTAGCATGAGGTTTGCGAGATTCGATGGAACTGTGAAGTCACTGAATGTTATCAAAATCTAATGTTTAGTCTGAACCAAGAGTTCTAACGGATCTGTTGTGAAAAATTGGATGGGACGATGAATCATGTTACCCGGACCATTGCACATATCTCGGCTGGTTACTAAGAAGGGCAGCCAAATCCTACATCTTAAGTGCTCATTTCTCGAGAAGAAGATCTTCATACACAGGACCGATAAGGCAATCTGATGTGTTCTGCAGTCAATTAGAAGCAATGCAATGCACTAGGACTAGGCATGTGAAATAACATGATCTCTTGAAAAGCCATAGAAATATACAAGAGGTAAGATAGTCGCAATTCATCTCAAACAAGGTGGCTGATGAAAGTATGCCTTCCGACTTACAACAGAACCAGACCAAGGATGAATATAAGGATACACAGATGTCACAGATAACTCCTCTAATCAAGTTGGGCATACCAGACACCTTGGATCTTGACATCCTTGGGAGCCTTTGATCCCAAATCGGTATCAGACGGCTGAATGCTCTCAAACACTCCAATCACCTCTCCGGTCTCCGGCTTGCT